>CM077262.1:24498306-24648306 GCA_039654775.1 Spinibarbus caldwelli | reverse complement strand
TTGGATACTGTTCGCCGATCATCGACCCACGGATTACTCTGTGTTTTGCCTGTGTTATACCTGTTTGCCACCGTCTGACCCTGCTTGTATTTATGAACACGTCTTTAAATAAAAGCTTGCATATGGATCCGCACGTCTCACGTCTCATCAGCCCCGTAACAGTTGGAAACCTGTGATACCTTTTTCAGGATTCTTTGATTAATAAAAATAAAAAAAAAAAACACAGCATTTATTTAAAATATAACTTTTGTAACAATTTACGCTGGTTTCTATCTCAGGTCAGTATTTTTTATTTATTTTTTGTTTTTTTGAAAGAAATTAGTTTTCATTCAGCAAAGATTTGCTAAATTGATAGAAAAAGTAATCGTAAAGCTAGATATTGTTAGAAAACATCTCTATTTTGAATAAATGCTGTTTTTTGTTTTCTTTTGTTTTTTATTTATCAATGAACCCCAAAAAAAAGTATCACGGGTTCCGGAAAAAAATAAAAAATAAATAAAATTTAAAAAGCAGCACACCTGTTTCCAATATTGATAATACATCAGCATATTAGAATTAGATTAGATATTAGAATTAGATATTAGAATTAGATTAATTAGAATTTATGAAGGATCATGCATTGAAGACTGGAGTAATGATGCTGAAAATTCAGCTTTGCGTCACAGAAATAAATGATACTTTAAAGTATATTAAAATAGATCAACATTCTTTTAAATTGTAATAATATTTCACAATATTAAAGTTTTTTTTCTGTATTTTTGATCAAATAAACGCAGGCTTGATGAGCATAAGACACTTTCATAATGCTGCATAATTATCAAAAATGGTAACATGATAAAGTCCTTTTACGTCACCATTTCGCCAGCCTACACTTCACATATGAGGCCTGTAGGTGGCACTTGGGCTTCATTAACTATGATAGTTTCATGAAATAGTAAACGGTGCATCATATATAAATGTAAGTGAATTGAATACTGATTACCATTATTGCGACTTTTGGCGCTGCACGGTTTTGTGCAGTGCTTTTGTAGTCATTTAGCATCCATTTTCCCAGCTATGTAATTTGATTTATAAAATGAGACAAACCGCAGATCCAGATCACTCCACAAATAAGCATGTCTCTCCCATGTAATTTTCTACCGATTTATGAATAAGAAAGGAAAATGACTGCTCACTTCACATTATTGTCCAATGAAATGTGAACTTGTGCCAGATCATGATTGGTTGGTGTATTATACATGACTAACGGGCATTGATGAATTATGTAATGTTCTAAAATATATAACATATGGATTTTTTAATTAAATCGACACACTAGCTTTGGTTATTGATGAAAAATGTTTAAAATATTGTTTGGTTTATTTTTTCCTTCCGTCGACCCATTCACTGAAAGAACCATATATGGCTCGAGAGCCTCGGTTTCTGAACAGACTGTGGAGTATCAGTCAATCAAGCAAAATGCACGCAACCCATAGCTACCAATGGTGTTGCCCATTGGTGTAGTTTTACTGGTATATTTCTTAATATACAGGTGCATTTCAATAAATTAGAATTTCGTAGAAAAGTTAATTTATTTCAGTAATTCAACTCAAATTGTGAAACTCGTGTATTAAATAAATTCAGTGCACACAGACTGAAGAAGTTTAAGTCTTTGGTTCTTTTAATTGTGATGATTTTGGCTCACATTTAACAAAAACCCACCAATTCACTATCTCAACAAATTAGATTATGGTGACATGCCAATCAGCGAATCAACTCAAAACACCTGCAAAGGTTTCCTGAGCCTTCAAAATGGTCTCTCAGTTTGGCTCACTAGGCTACACAATCATGGGGAAGACTGCTGATCTGACAGTTGTCCAGAAGACAATCATTGACATCCTTCACAAGGAGGGTAAGCCACAAACATTCATTGCCAAAGAAGCTGGCTGTTCACAGAGTGCTGTATCCAAGCATGTTAACAGAAAGTTGAGTGGAAGGAAAAAGTGTGGAAGAAAAAGATGCACAACCAACCGAGAGAACCGCAGCCTTATGAGGATTGTCAAGAAAAACCGATTCAAGAATTTGGGTGAACTTCACAAGGAATGGACTGAGGCTGGGGTCAAGGCATCAAGAGCCACCACACACAGACGTGTCAAGGAATTTTATATATTTGTATATTACATAAAAATATAAAAGTGGTTTATAATTTCAAACTTTCAAGAAACTTTTTTATTAACAATATCAGAAAAACAGAACAAGAATATGCGGGGGATTTCAAGAAACTAACAAGATATAAATGCTGTAATGCACCTATATATTACTTATGTAAGGGATAATGTACAGTCAGCATATATGTATATATATCTGAACTGGCATAGGGGAACAGAAATATAATTCTACATATTTATAAAAATAAATATCTAGTATTATTTAGTATATTAATTATTTATGAATCAAAATGAAAACACAACTAAACTCTGACCAGTAGGTGGCATGAGACACCAATCAGTTTGTATCTATTATTCCATTCTATTCTATTCTATTCTATTCTATTCTATTCTAGAGATGTCTCAATATCTGCCTCTTTATCAGGTCAAACTGTTGTACATGTGCTCTGCCTATTCAGTTAGTATAGCTGACAAACAGTCCTAATAATTTTAACTAAGTTAACTTAGTTTAAGGACAAGTTTGAAAAACTAGCAGTTAATCAAGTGATGGTAATCAGTCTTACTTTTCAGATTCAAATTAGACCAATATACCATTTTGTGTAACTGAATTTAAAAGGCTGACCAGTCTTGAAGAAAAAAATTGGATGACTAACTTTTAAGACTAGTCTAAGTAGTTTATGTAACTGGCCACAGGACTTTTCGTTAACAATTTGTTAACATGAGTTAATGCATTATGTGCCATCAAAATATAGAATGTATTTAATATGGATAATACAAATGTAAAAATACCTTCTATTATATACAATATATTTATGGAACAATATCAAAAAAAGTAAAGTATGCACTTTCTATTTTACATTCATATAAATTACAACCGAAAATCTTGGAAATCTGTCAGCTTCCCAAGTGCAGTCACATAAGCCACGCCCCAAAGATCACGAACCAATCACGGCCGTGTCCGCAGGTCCTTTCTGGTCACGTGACTGGCAGCAGTATATATAGAGAAGGTCCGCGCTGGTATAAATGAACTCAGGACGAGATACAGAGTCTCTTTTATTGAGTGACACTGCTGTTCTGGGAGTCCGAGCTACAAAGTAGCTTTGACAGATAACGAGCATGACAGGTATGTGACAATGCACTTTTCAATTAAATCTAACAGAGCTGTTGAAGTGTAGGGGGTGATAACCATCTCATACTGCAAAAAAAAAAAAATAATAATAATAATAATAATATTGATAACGATTTTATTTATGCATATGTAACTAAAGGCTTTAAGGGATGTGGATATTCACTGCATTGCTCATATTCATATTTCTGTAGCACTATGGATGTAAATGATGTAATGCTGATTTATACTGGCATGATTACTCAAGAGTTAAAGATGATTCATCCCAATATTTTTTTACACAAATTAGACTGTAAAGCATTAACGATGTCCGATCAGTGAAAGAATTGTTCGGTTGAAGAAACCTGAAACTGTTCACAAAATCGGTCTGAACAATTCGTTGAATGGTTCTCGAGTCAACTCAACAACAGTTAATTGAACTGAATTTTTATTCCCGACTCTTTATAAGTCGATGTTATAGAAGTCAGCTAAAATGGGCTATCAGGTAAAATGAGCCAAATAAGATTGCAGCATCATATCTCTTTAAATTTTTACAGAAAATCACAATAAGTGATCTTGCATTGTTGCTTCAACACTTGTTGACGTAACAATAATTTAGATTGGTCTGAGTTTTTTAAGGCGGGCAGGCAGAGTGTTATATGAAGCTTGTCAGAGAAATTGTAAGGTAATTGACCCTGACATAGAGCATTTCATTCATCACTAATAAGGGTACTAAAGCAATTATAAGTAAGCTTGCCAACAAAGCAAAGGTTTATGAACAATATTTTGACATGCTCTTTCAAATAAAAAAAGTTTAATTTAAAAAAGAAACTTTGATTTTTGTGAAAAAAGTCATTTTAGTTAGAAATGGCTGGTTAAGCTAAAATGGGCCACAATTTTCAGCTAAAATGGGCTGCATACACACACACACACACACACACACACACACTTTTACACAGGAATTGAGGGTGAAAATAGCTTTATAGGCCTAGATATGTATCCATACAAAATCTTAACAGTCTTTTAAAATATATATATATAAAAAAATATCTAAATTATATCTGCAAAGACTGCCTTTGAAGGGAATGCAGCAAAAGATCTAACTGGCCTTATTTGGTGCAATGTAAAGACTGACAGTATACAGGAAATGTTAAAGTGTTTTTGTGTTTTGTTTTTTGTCGAAGATGTCCTAATCTTCTAAAATACGTTTGACAAATATTTGACAAGCATGCACACATACATGCACACAAAAGACACCAATGCACAGAAACACGCACCTATACAACATGATCAGTTAATTTTTAATAGCATTGTTTAATGAAATATTCCTTCAACTTTCTGTTTAATGGAATACATGTATGGTGCTGCTATGGCACACTAAAGACAATAGTGTCAATTTACTGTTAAAAATAAATGATTTAAGCTGAAATTGCCTGAGTTGTTCTCTTTTTATATTGGCCCATTTTAACTGAACAGCTGGCCCATTTTACCTGAATGTTGTGCCGTGGCTCAAGAAGGTACCTGCTGATACTCTAACTCTTATAATTTTAAAACATTTATACTTTTTCACATTTAAAAAAATATTTATATATTTAAGAGACCCATGTTAATTTATAAAAAGTATAATTAGATGTCATGCATAGCTTATTTGATGGTATTATAAGTCATTTACCAAAACGTGGCCCATTTTAGCCGACTTCACTCTAGCATTTCATCAAAACAAGCAAAAAACATTTCAGCTGAGAGATATAAGATAATTTAAGAAGTGTTTAATGCTAATTATATTTGCGTTCTAAATGACTGCTTTATGAAATGAATTAGGCTATGGCTACAAACTCGTACATTTGCCACAAAAACACCTTTTCTGAAGAAAACCATAACAATATGGCTTTATTGGAGTATTTTAGAGAATATGGCACGCAGTGATGGCACCAGGAACACGTCGTTAAGAATCACTGAATCAGTTTTTGAACAGATTCTTTGAAACCTATTGTTCAAAAGAACCGATTCTTGGAATCAACTCAAAACTAAAGCTTTTTAAACCACATTCAAAGGAAAAATGCATCTTTGATAATCACTTACACAGGCACAACTTATAATTGTTAATTTGTTCAATAGTTCATTCAGCTTTGTAAGTTTCACCACTTTTTACATTATTATGAGGGGAAATGGGTAGGCCTATCATTGACTTCCATTAATGCTTAAACATGTCTTGTTTTTGGGGGGAAATACATTTTGTTGCCATATCTGTTATACCTTAGAATAGTAATGTGAAATCAGATTTATTAGGCCTTATCTGTCAGTCAGTGTTATGTCAATCTTCATTTTGTTAGCAGAACAGGCATTTGTCACTTTGGCCACAAATGATAGCTATGCAAGAGGAGCTATGGTGCTTGGAAAATCCCTTAGGAACCACAAGACTTCAAAAAAGCTGGTGGTGCTCATTGGGCCACATGTGTCTGATCAGTCAAGGTACAATATGCTTCATTCAGCCAGTATTGTACTGCAAACTCTCTGACTTCCGTGGAAAACAAAACGAGATGTTTCTCGTTGAATGTCTTTAGGGCAGTGCTTCATAAGATCTTCGATGAAGTCAGGCTAGTGGATGTGTTGGACAGTGGGGACACAGCACACTTGGCCATGATGAAGAGACCTGAGCTGGGTGTCACTTTCACCAAGCTGCACTGCTGGACTCTCACACACTACTCCAAGTGTGTGTTTATGGACGCAGACACACTGGTGAGTTCACATCATGACTTGGAACCAGCTGGTTAGCAGAGAGTTCAAGTTGTGCCTTGTCAAAACATGAATGAAATATTTATATTGCGGTTTGTTATGTCATTTGAATTAAATTGTGCACCATTAACTCAGTGTGTGAATGTACACCTCTGCGTTACATTTAACTTGTTTAATTTGCAAAAAGGAGTGAAGGCATCTGTGCATGCCTTTTATTCAAAATACATTTTTTTTAATATCATTTATCTGATCAAAAATAGAGTAGAAACAGTAATATTGTGAAATATGACTACAGTTTAAAATAAAATTTCTATATTAATATGTAAATTTTAATTAAAATGTAAAATGTAATTTATTCTTGTGAATACTGTGAAGTTGAATTATTATCAATTTTGGAAAAACTGTGTTGCTTAATATTTTTTTGGAAACCGTGATACATTCTATTTTCAGGATTTTCGAGAAATAGAAAGTTAAAAAAAAGAGAGCATTTATTTAAAGTAACTTTAGAGCTGTTTTTACTGTCACTTTTGAGGAGTTCAGCATCCTTGCTGAATAAATTCATTAAAAAAGAATTTAACAGTAGTGTGTTTCTTAGTGAAAGAACTTTTTTTTTTTTTTTTACATGCACTAATGAATTGTACATAATACGACCAAAAAAGAAAATAAGAAAATACATAAAAATATTTTTAAAAATTAAATACAACTGGGTCAGTGTTATGTGAGAAGTTTGACACTTTTCTGTTGGCTGTAGGTGGTATCAAACATAGATGAGCTGTTTGACAGAGAGGAGCTGTCTGCGGCTCCAGACCCCGGCTGGCCTGATTGTTTTAACTCTGGTGTATTTGTGTTTCGCCCGTCCAACGAAACCTATGGCAAACTTCTGCAGTATTGCACAGAGCACGGCAGCTTTGACGGTATGTAAAACACCACTATCATTCGGTTATAGATGTGTCAGAGCTCTGAATTTCAGTTGGAGCAAATGGCTTTTAGGGCATTGACAGTTTTACTGTGTTTGAAGCATTTTAAAGGATTGCTCCAGGTTTGTATTTTCTCTAAAGGTCTTTCACACCAAGAACAATAACTATAGCGATGACTATGATGATAGCTATATTAGCATCCTCACCAATGAACAATAACATTTTGTTTATTATGAGTGTGCACGACTTTTGTCGTCTATCACTTTAAAAGCTCAATCTTTGGGAGGATTGATTCTGATTGGCTGTCAATGTTTTGTTCATCATTTGGACAAACATGTTCTGAAATTGATTCAAAAGATATCATTCCTTTGTGCCGTTTCTGTTATAGCTGTGGTATGATTATTAAAACTTCATAGTTTTAGTTATCATTATAGTTATTGTCCTTGGTGTAAACAGGCCTAAAGTGATTTTTGCAGGCTGAGGGACAAGTATATTTACTTAATTACTTACTTAATGTTATGTATTAAAAATTTAATCTTATAAAGATTCTGCAGATTTCCACACAACAAAAACAAAACATAGAGATACTAGGAGCTGTATAGTTTCAAAATGACAAAAAGGCACTGCAGAAGTATTTTACGTGACATATGCATTATATTCTGAATCTTTTTAAGACATACAGTAGTTTTGGGTCACTAAATCTTTTCATCCATGAAAAAGTTGAAAGAAAAACAGTTGTAAAATAGTTGTAAATGTAAATAAATAAATAAATAAATAAATAAATAAGAGCAAATAAATAAAAATAATCAAAAATCAAAATTGATCAGAAATATATAAATAAATGTATAATGACAATTGAATTAAAATAAATAATACATCTATGAAAATAAAAATAAAATAAAATATAAATAATAAATGGTATATCAGAAATAGATAAATAAATTAATAATAAAAATTTGATTACAATAAATAAATACATTTATTAAAATAAATACAAATTTGATTAAAATAAAATCAATACAGAATAGATAAAAACAAATAATACATAGTACAGTACTGTAGTGGACTGATAAAAAAAAAACTAAATATTTTCCAAATAATGTTTTACGCATATTATATATATATATATTTATTTATTTATTTATTTATTTATTTATTTATTTAATATTAACAAAATAAATAAATGAATACTGTTTTATAAATTAGTCTGTGGCATCTAAAAGGTTGAGAAACCCCAGACATAGAACACTTTTAATGGTACTCTTTTTCTTTTTCCTTTTTTCTTTTTTAATAATTTTAGAGCTTAGACATATAGTCACTATCTATTTACAGCACTCTTCTAATCCTAGTCTCATCTAGATAGTAGTCTTTGTTTATACAGCTTTTAAAACTTCCTATATTTATCTCTCTGGTGACCCGGGTGCTTATCAAGTACCTCGTCTGCAATCAAGGCTAATCGTGGCTAAATAACCCATCAGAGTTATTTTAGCTAATGTTTCTGAATGGATGCATCTTCCTGCATCAGCTCTTATCATTCCACCTCTCCATTCCAGCTGAAACATCTCTGCATTTCCCCACACGCCCAGCACTTTGACGTGTGCTCATCTTACGCACACTGTCAGCGTAATTAAGTCGCCCTTCCCTGTTTGCATCACAAAATTACTTCAAGCGAAAATGCCCGACAGAGCCTCTCAAATATTGCCCAACACAGCTGGTTCATAAGCCCGGCGAGAGGAATTTGGCACGGGCGCCCTCAGCAAACAAAAGCCCTTTCAAGGCAACCCTGTTTTTCCTTTTCTTTAGGAGCCAAGGGCCATTTTTCTACAGCCACCTCTTGGCATAGTTGCTCATTATGCAACTTTTATGGGTTTTAGTAATTTGGTAAAATGGCTATCAGCAAAAGTGCATGTTTTTTTTCCCCTATGCTTTGTTTTTCACTTGTTAGTTGATAACATGCAGGATGAATAACTGTTTGCATATGTCAGTGTGTGTGAGTGACTTGCAGATTTATGATGTATTGGTGTAAGTTTTTGGACTTGTTTTCAGCTCGACGACACAGTGAACCCATTCTTATGAATCTGGCTGTGAGTTTGAGCATGACGATCAAGGAACCAATTAGATTGCTGCGTTGTGAGGGTGGGCTCTGCTTACATTATGGAGATTGGCACCTTTTCAAAAGCCTGTTTATTATGCTTTTGTTATTCCACAGAATCCAGTGGCTCTTTTGGACTGTCTTATTTGCAGGCCTACATAAATGCTACACAATCTTGTCCGCCTGAGTTTTTGGTCTATTTTTGTCTTTGGTAGTTTTGAAGTGACTGTTGACTGTCCTCTGACACATCAGAGCTCTAATAATGGTGTGTTCATTTGTAATGATTGCTTTATTTTTAGCTGAGCTAGATTGTTTGTGGTCATAACAGGGAAAGCTTGAACTCTTCTTGACTGTTGCCATGATGTCTTGTGGTATTCTCTGCTTAATGAAGCTTTGAGTTTAGGAGAGAAGAACATGAGAAACTAAAACATTTCAGAGGACAATCTGACTGGTGCTTTTCTGTGCAAATCATGCCACCATGATGGTGGTGCCATGGTCTTCTGCCAGGCTGGCATGTGGGGTTCCTAGGGTATTCTGTGTGATTTTTAAAGCATTGTTAGGGTGTTCCGGGTGGTTGCTATGGCATTGTTAAGATGTCCTGGGTGGTTATACAGCAAGTGTCTTGCTGCTTGGTTGGTAGGGTGCTCTGTGTGGTTGCTATAGCATTGTTAGGGTGCTCTGGGTGGTTGCTATGGCCTTGTTAGGGTGTTCTGGGTAGTTATACATTACGTGTGTTGCTATGTGGTTTATATGATGATCTGTGTGGTTGCTATGGCATTGTTAGGGTGTTCTGGCTGTTTTCACAGTAAGTATTTTGCTGTGTGGTTGGTAGGGTGTTCTGTGTGTTTGCTATAGCATTGTTAGGGAGTTCTGGGTGGTTGCCATGGCCTTTTTAGGGTGTTCTGGGTAGTTATACAGTAGGTTTGTTGCTATTTGGTTGTTATGGTGTTCTGTGTGGTTGCTATGGTGTTGTTAGGGCGTTCTGTGTGACTGTACTGTAAGTGTCTTCCTGCATGTTTGGTAGGGTGTTCTAGGTGGCTGCTATGGCGTTGTTGGGATGTTCTGGGTGATTATACAGTAAGTGTGTTGCTATGTGGTTGGTAGGGTATTCTGGGTGGTTGCTATGGCATTATTAGGGTGTTCTGTGTGGTTGCTATGGCAATGTTAGGGTGTGCTGGGTGGTTGCTATGGCATTGTTAAGATGTCCTGGGTGGTTATACAGCAAGTGTCTTGCTGCGTGGTTTATATGATGATCTGTGTGGTTGCTATGGCATTGTTAGGGTGTTCTGGCTGTTTACACAGTAAGTATTTTGCTGTGTGGTTGGTAGGGTGTTCTGTGTGTTTGCTATAGCATTGTTAGGGAGTTCTGGGTGGTTGCCATGGCCTTTTTAGGGTGTTCTGGGTAGTTATACAGTAAGTTTGTTGCTATTTGGTTGTTATGGTGTTCTGTGTGGTTGCTATGGTGTTGTTAGGGTGTTCTGTGTGACTGTACTGTAAGTGTCTTCCTGCATGTTTGGTAGGGTGTTCTAGGTGGTTGCTATGGCGTTATTGGGATGTTCTGGGTGATTATACAGTAAGTGTGTTGCTATGTGGTTGGTAGGGTATTCTGGGTGGTTGCTATGGCATTATTAGGGTGTTCTGTGTGGTTGCTATGGCAATGTAAGGGTGTGCTGGGTGGTTGCTATGGCATTGTTAGGGTGTTATGTGTAGTTGCTATGGCAATGTTAGGGTGTGCTGGGTGGTTGCTATGGCCTTATTAGGATGTTCTGGGTAGTTAAGTGTGTTTCTATGCGGTTGTTATGGTGTTTTGTTTGGTTGCTATGGCGTTGTTAGGGTGATCTGCATGACTATACAGTAAGTGTCTTGCTGTGTGCTTGCTATGGCGTTGTTAGGATGTTCTGGACGATTATACATTAAGTGTGCTGCTATGTGGTTGGTAGGGTATTCTGGGTGGTTGCTATGGCATTGTTAGTGTGTTCTGTGTGGTTTCTATGGCAATTTTAGGGTGCTCTGGGTAGTTAAACCACAAGTGTGTTTCTATGTGGTTGTTATGGTGTTTTGTGTGGTTGCTATGGCGTTGTTAGGGTATTCTGCGTGACTACACAGTAAGTGTCTTGCTGCATGTTTGCTATGGCATTGTTAGGATGCTCTGGGTGATTATACAGTAAGTCTGTTGCTGTGTGGTCGATATGGTATTCTGGGTGGTTGCTATGGCATTGTTAGGGTGTTCTGTTCTGTGTGGTTGCAATGCAATATTAGGGTGTGCTGGGTGGTTGCTATGTCATTGTTAGGGTGTGCTAGGTGGTTATTAGTGTGTTACTGCACAGTAGGTAGGGTGCTCAGGGTCCTTGGAAGTGTGTTCTGAATGGTTCTATGCTAGTTGCTAAGATACTATAGTTGTAATGGCGTTACTGTTGCTAGGGTATTGTGGATGGTTGTAAGGTGGTTGCTATGGTTTGTAGGCAAGTTGTAAGAGTACTGATAGATAATTGCTTGTGTATAGCTAGGTGATTGTTAGGGTGTTGTAGATATTTGTAATGGCAATGCTCAGTGGTTTCTAGGGTGTTGCTAGGGTGTCCTGGATCATTTCTAAGTGATTGCAAAAATGTCTTGGATGGTTGCTTAGATTGTCTAGGTAGTTGAAATAGCATTCCAAGGGTGTTTCTAATTATTAGGTTATTGCTAGGATGTTATGGATGAGTTGTTAGGTGGTTACTGTGGTGTTCTAGATAGTTGTATGGGTGTTGCTAAGTGGTTGC
This sequence comes from Spinibarbus caldwelli, assembly GCA_039654775.1. NCBI lineage: Eukaryota > Metazoa > Chordata > Actinopteri > Cypriniformes > Cyprinidae > Spinibarbus > Spinibarbus caldwelli. The sequence continues at coordinate 24,636,550 of CM077262.1, read as the reverse complement.
TCCTGGTGCTTCCTAGGGCATTGTAAGTTGATTGCTAGAGTGTTCTGTTTGGTTGTAAGATGGTTGTTCTTAGGGTGTTCTAAATAGTCAAAAAGGACATTACTTGGGTGTTCTAGGTGGTTGCTAGGGTGTTTAAGACAGTTGTAAGGGCATTGCTCGTTTCTTGCTGTTGCATTGCTAGATGGTTGATAAGGTGTTCTGGATGGTTGTAAGGGCATTGTAGGTTGTTACTATGGCGTTCTGGAAGGTTATAATACAATTTCTAGATGGTTGCTAAGGTGTTCTGGGTGATTAGATGTAATTTGTACTGTTAAGTCATCCTTACACTGAAAAAAATGATGTAGCAAAGGACCAGGGCCCTCATTTATCAACAGTGCGTACACACAAATGTGTGCGTAATGAGTGTGTAAGCACAGTTTCACGCAAAGTGTGTGATTTACCAACTTCTACTTATATGTAGGGATGTGTGTAAATATAAGGACAAAATATAGAACCTTTTCTATGCACTGTTGATAAATGAGGCCCCAGATGTTTTGAATTTTAAACTTTAAAAAAATTCAAAGAACAGTGAGTGTGTTTAGGAATGATCTCAGTGACAAGCAGTTTCAAGAGTGTTGTGTGTCAGACTAACAAACCAGCCAAATCACTTCCAGGTTTGTTGGACTTTCAGACAACTGGCATCCAAAGACAAAGCATCAGTGTGTTCTCTCATACCTACAGAGCCTCTGACTCTCTGAAACGGTGAATCAAACAAGCATCTTTCCATTTCCTGGTTTATTACGGTCCTGATGACCTGAGGCTATCATGCGGACTTGTTCTCATCCTCTGCCAGTGTAAACCAGCCAGAGACTATGTGCATTCTTACACAGTTCAGATCATCCCCTCAAAATGAACACTCCAAGGCCGCAGTAATGTTTATAGAGCCACTTGCACAAGGAAAGCCTGGGGGAGGATTCTGAACTCTGTTTCTGGGCTCCTGAAGGCACGCCCAAATTAAAAAACGCTGGATTGGTTTAGCTGCTAAACCAGCATGCTTTGCAAACAGCGCTCCATCATGTTGGTTAATCTGCTATAGGCACATAGTATTATTAGGTGACTTTGTCTTCTTTGGCTAGCAGCGAGGATGCTGTATATGGTTTGTGCAGACTATATTCATTTCCTTACAGCGTGCACATGGCCTGTCCTGGGGCAAACATTCATGTGTTTTAGTGCAGAGGATGGTACTGGATTCTAAGTGCAGCCCATAGGTTAACAGACAGATATTGAAGAAATAAACTGACTAGATAACAATATCCTTTAAAGTTGGCATGAAATGAAAATTCATCATGTCTATTTTCTAAATGCATGTTATTGACTTTATTTTGAAAAACTGATCTATGCATATGATTTTTAATCAAAATATCATAACTCTATCTTTCAACAAACTTGGTGACATACAGTATTCTGGACTTCTCCAATCAGTCCTCTCTTTTTTCTACATTTGACCTCATTTAGATCTGCTTCCGTCCAATCAACAACTGATAGATAGAACAAAGTCCCGCCCTGTGTTTTTTACCTCTTTACATCCATTTCACTCTGATGCACTTCACAATAAAAAAAAAAAAATCTGGCACTACTTCTGTTTCATTGTGCTTTTAACAATCATAATCCTCATAAAAAAAAAATAAAAAAAAACTGAGGCCTAATCTGCCCTCCACAGGCAAAATCCAGTAACTACACTAACTTTTTTGAGTTGTTTTTCATTAATGTTTTTAAAAATATTTCATTAACTCCATTTTTTCTCTAATCATTTTTAAACGATTTAAGGTTCCATTTGGAACTATAACTAATTCCATTGGTTAACCATATTAGTTAACATGAACTAACAATGAAAATACTTCTAAAGCTTTTTTTTTTAAATCTTAGTTAATGCTAATTCCAGTTTTTAGTAATACAGTATATTATTAAAACCAAAAGTTGTATCTGTTAATATGATTTAATGGACCTCAGCCAACATGAACTAATAACAGCTGTTAAAGACTCATAAAAACAGATGTATTGCTAATTTTTGAATGCATTAACTAACCTCAACTAATGAGACCTTATTGTAAAGTGTTATAGTCAAAATTTGAGTTGATCTCTCACATGTAATGAAAGTGGATGGGGACCAAGAGCTGTAAAGCTCTAAAATGAACAAAAACAACTATAAAAGAATCACAAAAATGTTCTATGTAATTGTATGTTATATTCCAAGTCTTCTAAAGCCATGCAATACCTTGATGTTGAGTAACATGAAGTCATTATTCATCATGACAGCAACGTCACTATTCACTTTGATTATTATATGGAAAAGAACAGCTGCTGTAAGTTATTCCTGTTGTGCTCCTCAGAAATAAGAAAAGCATATGTAAGTTTCAAAAGACAAGAGGATGAGTAAATAATAGCCACATTTAAATTTTATGTTAACCAGCTGTCTGCATGTCTGCAGGTGTGCTATTAATATTCCCGTGTCCTCCTACACTCCTGGATTCTGTGTCCACCATGGCACTATACAGCAGATAGAGGATCTGAATACAGGCTCATTAAACAGCCTTTCAGTGTTTTAATAGTGCAGCTATTTCAGTGTCCGTGTATGTTCAGTGCAGTGTGAGATGTATATCTCTGTGTCATGTGACTCTGTGTCTTCAGTGACCTTTGAGCAAGTATGCGGGAACTAGGCTGCTTTTTCAGAGCGTGACATATTTTAGATATGTAGGGTCTTTTTTCAACTAGTAAGCACCTGGACACATTCCTCGCACTGCTATCTGCTCAAAAACAGTGTGACTTTTGTACATATTTTTGAATTTCCCTGGTATAAGATGTAAAATGGCCTTCTTACAGTGCTGTGTGTCACAGGATGTATTGTTGGTGTTTGGAGCTGAACTCATTTTCACTCATTGTCCTCATGTAGAGAACTCTGTGACATTTATTATGTACTAGTCAGCAGTTTTGGACACTGTATGTCTCGGGCTTTCCACACTAACAGCTACTCTGAACAAACGGGTCAGATTTTATCACACATGAAATGACAGTGTAAAACAGTCAGAAGTCAGAAAACCTTATTATATAACATCCTAGCAATCACCCAGATCACCCAAGCAACCACACAGACACATTAAAAAGCAATGAGAACATCTTAGCAACCTCATAGCAACACCCCAACAACCAAACACAACACTCAACCAACCAAAACATTAAGAGTAACTTTTATAGTTAATTCTCTCAAAGTGTAAACCCTGTGCCTCTGTGGTGCTATCGAGAAATCAATCACATTTTTATTATTCGTTTTATTTATTTTACATATTCTAAAATTTTGTTAATTTTATTTATTTATTTACTTATTTTAGTAATAATTATTAGTATTTATTTATTTGTTTATTCATTCATTATTAGCTAAATATTCTTTTAAATGTCTGTTTATTTATTATTTTATTCATAGTTATTTATTTTTAGTAATTATTAGTATTCATTCATTTTTGTTATGTATTCTTTTAATTATCTGTTCATTTATTGATTTAATTTTATTTAATATTTATTTATTCATTCATGTTTGTTTTCTGAATTATTAGTATTTGTTCATTCATTCATAGATATTTATTTATTAATTTATTTTAGTAATTATTAGTATTCATTCATTCATTCTTAGTTATGTATTCTTTTAATTATCTGTTTGTTTGTTTGTTTGTTATTCATTCATAGTTATTTATTTATGCATTCAATTGTTTATTTGTTTATTTATTCATTTATTTGAGGATTTATTAACATTCATTCATTCATTCATTCATTCATTCTTTTTGAATGTTGTTTGTTTGCTTATTTGTATTTATTATTTATTTATTCATTCAGAGTTATATATTTATTTTTAGTAATTATTAGTATTCATTTATTCGTTCATTTTGTTAAGTATTCTTAATTATCTGTTTGTTTGTTTGTTTGTATGTTTGTTTATTTGTTTATTTATTCATAGTTTTTTTATTTTAGAAATGATTAGTATTTGTTCGTTTATTCATTCATTATTAGTTATGTATTCCTTTAATTGTCTGTTTATTTATTAGCTATTTATTCTTTCATAGGTATTTATTTATTTATTTATTTTAATAATTATTAGTATTCGTTCATTCATTCATTCTTAGTTGTGTATTCTTTTTTGTTTGTTTATTTATTTATTTATTCACATAGTTATTTATGCATTTAATAGTTTGTTTATTTGTTTATTTATTCATTTATTTATTTATTTATTTTTTGGAATTATTAGTATTCATTTATTCATTCATTCATGCATTTTAGCTATGTATTCTTTTAGTTGTTTGTTTATTTGTATATATTATTTATTTATTAATTCATAGTTATTTAAATATTTATTTGTTTTTATACTATTCATTATTAGAATTTTATTTTTATTCATTCATTTATTTTTAGTTTTGTATTCTTTTTTTTATTATTCATTCATTCATTCATTCATTCATAACTGTGTTATTTACTTCTAAATTGTATTGATAAATAAAAGAGAGCTAATTCCATTTGAAGTGATATTATTTATTAATAATCTGCTCAACAGGAGGGGACCAAGGAGTTCTGAACGGCTTCTTCAGCGACTGGGCAACAGCCGACATCAACAAACACCTTCCTTTCATATATAACATGAGCAGCATAGCCATCTACACTTACCTTCCTGCGTTTAAACAGTGAGTGTGACTCTGACTCCAGCAGCGGCGCTGCACTCACTGATCACTGATGCTGGCATGCGCTGCAAGTAAGAGGATCCACACACGAGTCACATGAAGGCTGCTCATGCCGTAACATCAGGTTACAGGAGCTGAGGAAGAAGAGTGTGAGACAAAATCATCTGAGGAGACACTCACACTAATTTGATAATGCTTTCAGCTAACAGCAATAGTGTGCATGGTGTTCTCACTTCAGGTTACACCATACTGTGTAGATTTGAACTCACAGAAATGTCAGATTTTAGTCGGGACTTTTAACCAGTTAAGTATTACTTGCAATAAACACATCTGATTTTCAGCCCAGCATTGAAATGCATTCTTATAGCCTACATTATAACGCCTGCTATTTTTCAGGAATGCATGCTGAAAATGTCTCTGTCCACAGATATGGTGCAAATGCAAAGGTTGTGCACTTCCTGGGCCAGATGAAGCCGTGGAGCTACACGTATAACCCCGCGCAGAGAAAGCTGAGAGGAGACGCGCAGGCCTCGTCTCAGCCCGGCTTCCTGCTGCAGTGGTGGGCTCTGTACAGCGCCGAGGTGCTGCCCATGCTGATCCGAGAGTATGGAGACCAGCCCTTCAACTCCGGCTGTGAGGTCAGGCCTAAACATACAGAAGAAAATATCCATGTCCATGAGTCTACATGGCCGTGTACCAACTGTCATACTTGCACTACATGCTAAGCATTGTTAACTTTAATGAGACATTATTCACACAAAACAATCTTGCATTTACATGTAAGTGTCTACAGTAACAAAGGCCACAACAATATTCATTGACATTGTGATTTTTACAGTTATTTGTGATTTACTGAAAAAAAAAAAAATTAAAGTGCCCCTATTATGGATATTTGAAAATGACCTGTCATGCAGTGTGTAACACAGCTCTAAGTGAATGAAAACATCCTGTCAAGTTATAAATCTGAAAGTGCACCGTGTATAAAGTTATTGTCTCTCAAAAGAAAGAGTCGACTCTGAATCATTGAAACGAGTCATTTTTTAAACGAATCCCAAGCCGTTTCATGTTGATGTCAAGATGAAACATTAGCATATTGACCGCTCACTGGTTGCGTGCGCAGACCTGGGAAAACTTGGATTTTCACATTGGTCTGGATGAAAATGCAAATTCATTCTTTGCCATTAGGTGCTACTTTTGGAGCGTTAAAAGCTCACAAACACTGCTTTAAATGAAATCAACCAATCACCGCAGATTAGCGTCACGCAAAGAAGGGGTTTGGAAAAATGAATCGTTGAGCGAATCGTTTGGGAATCATTGAGCAAATAAGGTAAAAATAAATGCATATTATAAGAAAAGTGTTTTTTGACCTTGCATGCAGGAACTCCCAAAACCAAAATATGAACCTTTCATAACAAGGGCACTTTAATCTATTAAAAAAAATCTAATCACAATTTCTGCCTGATATTTTATTATAGCTTGGAAAAACTGTTATTTATAAAATTTTAATACATTTTTAAATTTATTTTATTTGAAATTTATAATGTTATTTATTTGATATATTTATTATGTATTTACATGAATTTTACAGAAATCACACAGTTTCACACAAAACTAGTTAATCTCATATATCCAAGTTTTTAAGATTCTGAGAACCTGGTTCTTCAAAAAATTACTAATCATTTCTACTTGATATTTTTCAGATCTTGGTATGACTAGAAAACTTAATTCATTTGAAATATATTTTATTTATTTTATATATTTGCTGAATTTAAATGACTTTTCCATATCTAGAAATCACACTTTTAAACTAGTTTATCTCATTTTTCCAGCTTTTATAAAATAAAATAAAATAAAATAAAATAAAGATAATAATGATGATGATGATGATAATAATAATACTCACTATCAATTGTAATCATAATAATTACTATTTCTAATTTCATCTCAAATTTTGGTAGAGCTTGACATAACTATAAAAATAAAAATTCATTTTAAACATCAGTTATATATTTACTGTATATTTAAAAAAAAAAAAAAAAACATCATCCACAGCAATAATTAAACACCCCATGACCTTTGCATCTGTCTGAGATTTATTATATATATATATATATATATATATATATATATATATATATATATATATATATATATATATATATATATATCTCAAACGATTAAACACGATTGATTGTATCCAAAATAAAAGTTTTTGTTTACATTATATACAGGTGTACCAAGTATTGAGTACATATACAGTAAATGAACATATTTTCCAGAAGGCCAACAATTCACTAAAAATGTTTTTTTTTATTTTTATTTTTTTTATTGGTCTTATGAAGTATTCTAATTTGTTGAGATAGTGAATTGGTGGATTTTTGTTAAATGTGAGCCAAAATCATCACAATTAAAAAAACCAAAGACTTAAACTACTTCAGTCTGTGTGCATTGAATTTATTTAATACACGAGTTTCACAATTTGAGTTGAATTACTGAAATAAATGAACTTTTCCACGACATTCTAATTTATTGAGATGCACCTGCATGTGTGTGTACTGTGTATATTTATTATGTATATATAAATACACACACATACAGTATATATTTTGAAAATATTTACGTTTATACATTTATATATTCATATTCTTATATTTTGTTATATATAAATATATTTAATATATAAACATAACATATTTTTCTTAAATATATACATGCATGTGTTTGTATTTCTATATACATAAATATACACAGTATATACACACATTACGTAAACAAAAACTTTTATTATGGATGCAATTAATCGTTTGACAGCATTTATATATATATATATATATATATATATATATATATATATATAGACACACACACACTGTATAAACACTCAATTTCTACCCTTTTTTGAGCTTGGCATAATTTGAAAAATGTCATTTTACACATGCATTTTATTTAATTTATATATTTATTATTAATTTTCATTTTTTTTCCCAGGTATAGAAATGACACAAAATTAGTCAACCTCATACAGTATATCCATGTTTTTCAAGACTGTTTTTTTCAAACTGCACAGAATTGAAAGATGACCTTTTGTAAATGAATGTCATGTATTTAATGGCCTGAATGGTTCTGTGGTTCACAGGAGGATGCTGCGGAGAGCGAGGAGCGTGTTCAGCCGCTCATGTCCTCAGCGGAGCGCAAGCAGAGGTGGGAGCAGGGCCAGGCCGACTACATGGGAATAGACTCTTTTGACAGCATTCAGAAGAAGCTTGATGTTTTCCTGAAATAAAAAGTCAAAATGTCAAACACACAGAAATTTCAGAGGGTATTCAGCTATGCAAGACCGTCACACTGTGGCCCGCTAACACGTCACTCTCTTTGCCTTCTTCATTCAAGAATTTAATGCTAACTTTACCTTTGAACCTCGTGAAAAATGTGAATTCTGGCAGTGCATGGCAATTTTAATAGATAAAGGCAGTTTTGGGCCAGCTTTCTCTATCACATGCTCAAAGTTTCAAAGCACTTTCAGTCATTTTTCTGGACTTATTCTGACACCTAGAGGTGTGGATTCCTGAACGTGCAACATGCCAATGTACAAATGCTCAAATTGCAGTGATAAATAATTTACTTACAAAAGTCCAGGATTTGGGTTCCTGAGTAACCCAGTTACTACTGTTAGTATTGAGGAGACATGTTCAGTGTACATAAAACAGCTTTTATGAGTCTGCTGGTGTAACTGGAGTGAGTTTCATCTCACATGTACATGATTTTAAACTTTTAAACAGTCAGTTTGATTTCTTTAGAGATGACCGCTTTTTACTGAGAGGAAAAAAACAAACTGTGCACCTTTAACTAGAGCTCATCATGTTGCCAATCCTAGCACTTTTAAATAAAATATTCTTACTTTTTCATAAAGAAAATCTATTTCAGAATATGTGGTTATATTTTTAATACTCTTTTACAAAACAAAAGCTTCTCTTTTTCATCCCCTGTTGTTGATTCGTGCCTTATTGTTTGACTTTTTAAAGGCTTTATGCTCTTGAATGTTGGTGCGGTTGAATTTATGTTCACATGCTGGATGGTGTATGTTCTCTGGTTTACAGCTGTTGTTACGGTCTTCTCACTGTGCAGTCTGTTGTCCCATGTATTTCTTTTTATATCTTTGTGTTTTCATTTTGTCTTTTTGTATCTTTGTTTTCTTTTATTCAGTGTTACAGGGCCATTGTCCCCTCTGGCTACAAAATAAAACTTTCAAAATGATTGTGTTATCTTTTTTACTTTTACTTTTTTACAGCTGTCAGGAACATCTTCCAAGTTTGTAATTGAAGTCTTACTAAAAGCATGAGTGTAATTTGAGAAATAGAAACATTTAGATAATATTTGTTGAAGAATTTCGTACAACAATAACATTCCGAAAAAAAATAAATAAATAAAAAATCAGGAAATTCTGAATTTATAAATTGTTACGACCCCCTGTGGTTGTTGGTGGAACGGCATCTTTGCATAAATTATTTTAGTGTTTGTATTTATGAAATATTCTTATTTTCATAGGTATTTTTAATAACAGAAACAGCACCTAGGCGTTGCGGTTTCTACTGTGTAATAAATAAATGCATAGGCTATAATGAGATTACACTCCTTTCGTTGTTTTCAATCTTATGATTTTTAAAATGACTGTTACAGTTTTTCCCATAAAGGTGTATTTATATTAAGGTTATATATAATATTTAATTATAATATATAAATATAATATATAATTTATTTATTTATAAATATAATATTATATATATTATTTATTCATATTGTATTATTTATATAATATTCCTATGAAGTATTATATTTATATAATATTTTTATAAAGTTTTCCATTGGGAAATTTCAGACGTAACCTTTTTTTATGATTTTTTTTTCCTTTTAATTGCATTTCAAATTACCCATTAGAAATATTCCAACCATTTTTTTTTAAGGTAACATAATGATTATCATTAAATTAATAGATTAAAAAAAAATGCGTGCCTAACCTGTTGTCTATTGTTTTGTAGCCTATTATTGACTGATTGGTTGATGAAAGTGGCCCCGCCCCTCAAGATGCATTCGCTCTTTTTTTAAAATAGGTAAACGTCCTGTAATTTGCATATATTTGCATAATTCATGAGACGTGGTTCTATGGCCCCGCCTCCGCAGAGTTGTCAACAGTCAGATCAAGATGGCTGCGCTGCCGATGGTGAGGGTCGCGCTGCTGATCGCGTTCTCGGTGTTTCTGACGCTCATCCTGGGCTTCGGTTTACCGTCTGTGCTCAACCTGTTCGCGCGAGGCTGCGGTTTTCCGGAGGCGAGCGTCACCGAGAGCATAGTGCTGCTGTACGCGCTGTTCGTGCTGTATTTGGTCATGCCGCGTCTGCCGCGCGGGACAGTGAAGGTACAGCACACCGACACACAACAAAAACTAACAGCGTATAACTTTACCATATTATATGATATTTTATTGTCGGGCTGAGTCTGAAATCACATAAACATTATATCTTACTCTCAAACACTATGTCTATGTTACAATTCCACAGCACCTTAAGTTAATGTACTTTTCAATTCTATGATGCACAAAAAATAAATAAATACTATGATGCACAAAAATAAATAAATACATAAATAATTTTAAAAAAGTATTAGCCCACTTTATAGAATTCTGTAAACTTGTATTTCCAGTTTGGTGGTTAATGCAAGTTCATTGTGCAGGACATAACGTTATGTATTATTACCATGCAACAAGTGGTACATTATGCAATATATGTCTGCATGTATGAGTGTGTGTATGTAAGTGAGTGCATGCCATGAAATATATTAATAATCATGTATATTTGCCTTATGTAGAGTCCTAGTGATAAGTGATATCAATTTGTGCATTTATTTTTATTTATTTTATTATCATTACCATAAAAACCGGAGATACAAGGTTCCAAGATGAAATAATATGCAATGCATCTGTGGTATAAATAGATGCATGATGCAATATATGTATTTATATGTGTGTGTACCATGAAATATATAAAGAGATAATTATGGAGCCCTTGTGATGAGCGATATGAATTTCTGTGCTTTTTTTTTTTTTTTTTTTTTTTTTAAATATATAGATGCAGTGCATTTAGTATTTCAGTGCTCATGAACTTGCATTGTCACGAAAAGTGTAGACACATCAGAATTTTATAGGTTTTGAATTTATGGAAATTAACGACATACTTAAAAGTCCAGGAAATGTAGGGCTTTTTTTAATTCTAGTTTTTGTTTTAATCAGATAGAAATTGATCTCAGTGCGTGCAATTTCTATACAATTTCTGTTATTGTGTTATAAATATTTTATATTTATTTTATAGAAATACTAATAAACCTAAACGAGGTGATTGTTCAGCTACGGTTGACCAAACACTGACAGAAACTAATGCAAAAATGTGATGTTTTACTTTTTCATATATATTTATTATGTATTATTTGTCATTTAACCATTATCATTTAATTGAGCTGATTTTTTTTTTATTTAATTCTGATTCTTGTATCAATTACCTATTAATTGGGTTGAAATCACAGTTTGAAAACCACTGATCTCGTAACACTTTTTAGGAATTGCAGCTCAGTTGAGAATGAGACGAGGCTCGTTTTCTTCGGAGCAGGGCAGTGAATTGTTGGCACATTCGCTTGCAGTTGCACAGTAATGCCGTGGCTTTATGAAAGTAATATTGCATAATGTTTCCTTTGTAGGTTGAAGGGAAAGCTGTGCTCATTACCGGCTGTGACACTGGATTTGGACTGGCTTTGGCCAAGCACTTTCACAAGCTTGGCTTCTCTGTGTTTGCAGGTTGTCTGTTTAAGGTAATGGTTCAGCTATGCATGCAATGAGCAACTCAGCTGAGCTTCTGTTGGGCCGCAGTTGATTTAGAAACATATGCTGTTGGTTTAAAGTCAAGGGAGCTATATGCACAATATGTGATGCAATATATTTCACAAGATTCAGTTAGGCTTGTGTCAAACCTTTTCATAATTCTAGAAGTATGACCAAATGATCATATCACGGTTATTTATATATTATGATATAGTTCTTTGTGGCTGGAAATTCAGTTTTAAAGTTGTACTAAATTTTCTGGTAATACAGAATAAATGAATTACTCAAATTACGATGAGTCAAGTATAGAGTGTAAATGTCTCTGTGTATGCAGGGTATGTGATGCTATGGCGGTTTACTCCGTGTGTTTTGTGTGTGGAATAAGGACGGAGAAGGTGCAAAGGAGCTGGAGAGCCTTCATTCAGAGAAGCTGAAGGTCGTGCAGCTGGACGTCTGCAGTGAGGAGCAGGTCTCTCAGGCGGGTCAGTTTGTGACCGCTAACCTGGACGACCCGGAGAAAGGTGAGGGATGTCTGGCTCATAGAGGATGGGGAGTTCAAAGGAGGACCAGACCACCATGATGGAAAATGGGGACATTTCAATGCAGAGTTATTTTAGTATTATTTATACACTGTTAAATAATTGAATAATATTTTGAATTTTCATTTTTAAAGTTGTAGCAATTTTGTTATGTGCGTTTGTCTTCTTATACTTCTGTATAGCTTTAAATGTTCTACTTATCTTCTATATAGCTTTAACAGATTTTCATCTAACATTTATATACATGCAAAATTAATAAGATATCGCCAATATAATTTATTTATTCAGTAACGTGAAACCATGATAAAACCATTTTTGTTTGTGCTTTTGTCGTTTTTATTAGTTTTTATTTAATTATTGAGCTTTATTTATTTATGCAGTTTTAGTAATTTTAGCACTTCAACTCATTTTCAGCTAGTTGCCAAGGCAATATTTCTAATTTTAATCGTTTGTTTGTTTTCTAAAATGTATTTATATTTTATGTAATATTTTCAATTTATATTTTATTTCAGCTTCATTTCAGTTAATTAAAAATTATTTTTACAGTCGCCATCAAATTTTTAATGGAAGGTGTTCTGGTGTGGCTGAAATTAAGGTGCCAAAAAAAAAAAAAACCCTACTGTGAAAAAAACCCATAGTGTGGAGCATTACAGTTAACTATGTTTTTCAAATGTGTTTTTCAATTTGTGAACACCTTTTTTTTTCACTTGTATATTTTTGAATGTTTATACAAAATTATATGAAGATTTAATGCTGTCAGTAGAATAAAATAATTTATCTAATGTTTTCCAACATCAGACAGTCTTTAAGCAGTCAGAATGATTTTGTATCGTGTTAAAAATTGTTAAACGCATGTAAAACATTCATATGTTCATTTTGACATCTCTATTTTATTGGAATTTTTTTTTTTTTTTTTTTTTTTTTTAAGACCTAATATTCATGACGCCCATGCAGTTGATAAATTGCTTCTTAGGAACGGTTTCCTCATTGATTAAATTGATGGTATCTGTTATTTTCCATATATGATTTTTTTAGCATGTAGATTTACTCATATGGTTCCCGCAGGTGTGAACAGTGATTAATCTGAAGGTCAGGTGGGCGTGGCCAGAAAGTGTTAAAGCTCATTTGAGAATAATGACCACGCCCTCATCACAACAAACTAAACCACACCCACCAGATACAGCTGCATAGATTAATGATTGTTCATCACTCTTTATACCTGCTATAAACCATATGAGTAGATGGTCTATGATCACAGATCAAACAGAAAATAAACAGCATACATTTCCTTAAAAATATGGCACACTGTAAAACAGCTGAATAGTTTACAAAACGCACTACTATTTACTGACTTCAACTCAGAACTGAAGCTGTGTGATCCTTGTGCCATCTCCTTGATTTAAACACTTGAATGATGAAATAAATATCTAAACTGAAGCTTCTTATAAACTAATCACCTAAGAATCCCTTAGCAGTTGTGTGGAGTTTGGTACTGAATTTTAGAGGTTCAATAAACCCTAAATTCATGAAGAACGTCATTTGTACAAATTTTTGGGGTCAGGGGTTTTCAAACTGGGGCTCAGGGACCTCATGAGGCCACAGGAGGGCAATAGGGAATCTGAGAAAATAAAAAATGAATGGAAAAAGATGCTACAAGGCAGGAGGGATGTCAAACTTAAGATATGAATTCAATGTATTTAACACTGTAATATGTAATGCAGTAACATGATACTATACTGACATTTTGGTTTCTAAAGTTTGAAAACATTAGATCACTTGGAATGGTTTTATTCTACTAACAGCTCTACTTATGCATAATTGTGTAAAAAAAAAAAAAAAAGAAGCAAAAATGTTCCTAAATTAAAGAACACTATACTGTAGTTAACACAGTGGTTTCACTGTTGAGACGACAGAAAGCAGTGCAGAGGAAACATCAGCTAAACCAGCAAGATCAGCAGTTAAGATAAAAGTTCTGCTTCTGAAACTAATTGGCCAAACAAGAAAAGCTTACTGGCTGAATAAAAAATAAAATAACTTACTGAAAAAAAAAAAAAAAAAGTAATTGCAAATTTTTCATCTCACAATACTGACTTTTTTCACGCAAATGCAATTGTAAATCTCGCAATTCAAAATTGTTTTTTTTCTCAGAACTGTGAGATATAAACTTAAATTGCGAATTGTAAAGTCAGAATTGCGAGATATAAAGTTGCAATTGTGAGTTATAACATCTAATTCAGAGAGAAAAAAGACTGATATTTTTCTTTATTGGGGTGGGAATCTTTTGGTACCTCACGATTCGATTCATATTGATTCTTGCTGTCACGATTCGATTAAAAATCAATTAATGATTTTTTTGATTTTTTAATCAGCGATTCACGATTTTATTAAATTTTTTTGTGCACATTGGACATCAAAAGCACTAGTATTTTGTTACAAAATATATACCAGTCTATAGTATGGGTAGTCCTGACTCAAGAAATCAGTGTTTCTATTAACCATCAACTTCCTAATAAATAAAAAAGATTTTACACCTCCCATTAGGGCAGGGGCGGTTCTAGACCACAGTAACTTGGGGGGCCAGACAAGGGCCACTTGTACTTTTATGGGGCACAATTTTAAAAGTCATCTTAACCTACTTTATTCACCATTTTTCACCATGTCATGTATCACTACAATTTCATCTAAAATAAAAGTTTCATCCCATTTCATTTATTTGACAAATAATTTTGTATTGTAGTGTCAGTGGCATCATGCACTCATTGTTTTTGAGGGGGCACAAGTGAGGGGGGGGTGTTTTCATGCTTGTCATGTGACACAGCAGCCACAATATCACTGTATAACACATATACATATACATATATATATATATATATATATATATATATATATATATATATATATATATATATATATATATATATATATATATATATATATATATATATATATATAGATGTAGATATAGGCTTATGTCCCTACTTTAAAAAAAAAACAAAACAATAAAACCCATCACAGAAAATTTTAATGGTTTCCACTACAAATAACATTACAAAACATCAACTTTTAACTATTAAAAAGTGTATTTTTTTTTTTTTTTTTTTTTTTTTTTTTTTTTTTTTTTTTTTTTGTAGTGTGTTTTGGGACATATTCCATTAGGATTTATTGGTTTTAACAAGGCACAAATAGAAGGCAACCAATTACCAGTTGAGACCAACAGGATCCATTACAGTTTCCAGTAAAACCAATACAACAATTATAACAAGTAAAACCATTACTAATTTTGTAGTGGTCAGTGGCGCCTGCAGGTGTACGGCTG
This sequence comes from Spinibarbus caldwelli, assembly GCA_039654775.1. Taxonomy (NCBI): domain Eukaryota; kingdom Metazoa; phylum Chordata; class Actinopteri; order Cypriniformes; family Cyprinidae; genus Spinibarbus; species Spinibarbus caldwelli. The sequence goes on along the minus strand of CM077262.1, from coordinate 24,621,130 downwards.
TACGCACTGTGCGTATCATGAGCGCTCAGACTGACCTGAGATTTGCCTCGCAAACATTTAAGCAGTTAGTAGCTATATGTGTCCCGTATCTCTGTAGACTGAACCAGCCATGCCATTGATTATGAATTTATCAGTCTTTTGCACGCCAAAGTCAATTTCTACATATAAATATCACGCCAAATAAAAACAGAAAATCGTGCTATACGCACCTTTATCATGAGATCGGGTTAGCCTACAACAAATAATTAGGCTTTACAAATGGGAATACAACAAATTCATGACAATGTTTACATTCAAGTTAGGCTACCCGTAAAATGTATAGTGAAAAGTTCTTTAAAAGCATCTGGAATGCAATAAAGGAATTTTAAAGCTGTTTTTAAAGCGTTTGCTGCATGGATTAAAAAAATAATAATTCACATCAGACAAAATTGCGTTGCAGCAAATCTTTTAAATTTTAAGGTATTCAGAACATAAAAATCAGAAAATATAAGTAGCTATACAATTATAGGAGAAAGTTTTAGGCTACATATAGCCTAGCCTATGCCATTATAATTTGTTTTATTTTTAAATTATATAGAATTATAAAACAAAACGCAAATTGTAATCGAAAGGGAGCATAGTTTGCTTTTTGGGTTAAAATAATTACTTAATATGAAATTCGAATGGTATGACAATTAGATTAGTCTGTACAGAAATTGAAATCTACACACTGATACACACTATACTCATAGTCACGCAATGTTGATGTTGTTAACATTAATAATTTGAGAATAAAGTATAACAATAATAATAATTTGCATGGTTTGATGTGATATGAGCTAACCGATCGTTAGATTTAAAGGGGTCATCGGATGCAAAATTCACTTTACAAGTTGTTTGAACATAAATGTGTGTTGGAAGTGTGTGTACACATCCATCCTATAATGATAAAAATCCACCCAGTGTTTTTTTTTAAATCCCTATTTTAAAATCCCCTTTCTCAAATCAGGCTGTTCTGAGATTCCTGTCAGAATGACACAGTTCTGTACAGGCCCCTCCCACGATAGTTGATTGACAAGGCTATCTTACCTTAGACCCACCCTGAGTGAGCTGAGAGCTGTCCGGAATTGTCGACTCCGGTGCAGGGGAAGACAAGAATATCTCCGATTATGCGATTGAGGTGTTTTGTTGTTGGATGTAATAATGAATATAGCAGTCGTCAGTTACTCCCGTCATCTGAGCCGCTGAAGACGTAGAGGATTAATTACTTTCGTTTTGAAGGGAATGTGCCGATCCCGATCTGCCTAAATGTGTTTGTTCACGCGAATCATTCGTGATCCAGTTTCATCTACAGAAGTGAGTATAAGGTTTTTTTTTTTATGAATCTTTGCAAATCCCCTTTCCTAATAACGTGCTAGTTAGCCAGTTTCGCGGCTGAAGTTTAAAGTCTGCTCGTCACTCCACGGAAGAGAAGGGCGGGGTCAGCAGAGCTCATTAGCATTTAAAGCAACATGGACTAAAAAACGGCTTGCTGAAAACAGAGCTGATTTTGACGGTAAAAAAAAAAACAAAAAAGTGTTTTTTACACTACCATTGAGAAATTTTAACCAAAGTATGTTATAGACTTTTCATTAAGACCCTAATGAATCATATCAACTTGTGGAAAATGGGCATCCGATGACCCCTTTAATCACCATTGGTAGCTCGATTTATTGTAATGCTTTTTTCTTCAGCTGGTCAGAACAAACGTGACAGACTTGTTACTTATCAAAATTTGTGAATCGATGCAAATCGCTAGAAGACTGAATCACGATTCATATAAATCTGTTTTTCCCCCACCCCTAGTGTTTATCTCTCACAATTCTGACTTTATTTCTCAGAATTTTGCGTTTCTGACTTTGTAACTCGCAATTGTGAGTTTCACACAAATCTGAGAAAAATTCAGAATTGCAAGAAAACAAAGTCTTTGTGAGATGAAAGAATTGTGCGATAGTCGCAATTACCTTTTTTATTTTTTATTCAGTGACATAAACTGTTTTCCATATTCCATTTCTTCTTGTAATGTTTTTAAGATCAGATTTCCAGAAGTAAGTTTTTATCCATTTTTTGTTTCAATATAATCCAGTATATTACTGCTATAAATAATTTATATAAATAATTTACTGCGTAAATAGCAAGCAAAACAACAAAGTGCAAAACTATCTGCACTACTAACCAGTTTGTAATTCTAACAATACTGTAAATTAAAATAATACCAGGAGTCTGGTATTATATGCTGTATATAAAATAATACCAGTTTGCAATATAAAACAGCATAACAGACTCTTTTTGTACAGCTAAAATAATTGAAAGTGAATGACAGATTCAAGCTACAAATTGTCACCCCCGCTCTTACTTAAAAAGGTGCCATATATAATTTGTTTTACTGTACAAAAGCATAAAAATACCATAATATGTTTGCAGATGTTTAGTAAACATGCTAAGTTTACATACTTTAAGTTCACATACGTTAGTTATTCTACTTTGACACGTGTGTTCCGTGTCAATTCACCCCAGTAGTATTTGGACACACCGGGTTGCCAGTTGGTGGATAACACAGCGTATTGCAACAAAGGAAGCCAGCACACAAACTGGGTCAGAGATCACAGATTCTACCCGATCTAAAACTCTGGCAACCCCTGTGAGGAGGGGGCGAGAGAAACAATATTTTAAATTTGGACTGCAGTACCCAATTTAACCACTAGATGTCAATTACATAATGCACCTTTAAATTTAAGGGAGTGGGGGGGGTAAGCTAGTAGGTTTAATAATTTTAAATGGTGAGAACAATTTTTATTCATAACTGTGTGAATTTTATCAGGATGTCTGATCTGTGAGTTTAAGAGGATTGGTGATTTATATCTTGCAGGTCTGTGGGCTGTGGTCAACAATGCTGGTATCTCCACATTCGGTGAGGTGGAGTTCACAACCATGGACACATACAAGCAGGTTTCAGAGGTCAACCTGTGGGGCACCATCAGAGTAACCAAAGCCTTCCTGCCTCTCATCCGCAGGGCTAAAGGTAAAATAATAACCACACACCTTCAGCCCATTAACACACTCCACAAAGTCATGCAGTCCAAGTGTGTCTTTCTGCTGTCAACCTACTTGGAGAATGTTGCAGGCCTTTTGGTTGTGATGAACTTTTGGGTATGGATAATATGTAATTTGGACATGAAAGGAATGTTTGGATCTGAATGGATCAATGGTTAAAGCAAATGGACTTTGGAGTGTATTACCTGACAAACACTTGTGATTTCCCCGTGATCCAGTGTTTTCAGTGAATTTTTGTATATGTATATACAGGTGCATCTCAATAAATTAGAATGTCGTGGAAAAGTTCATTTATTTCAGTAATTCAACTCAAATTGTGAAACTCGTGTATTAAATAAATTCAGTGCACACAGACTGAAGTAGTTTAAGTCTTTGGTTATTTTAATTTTGATGATTTTGGCTCACATTTAACAAAAACCCACAAATTCACTATTGCAACAAATTAAAATATGGTGACATGCCAATCAGCTAATCAACTCAAAACACCTGCAAAGGTTTCCTGAGCCTTCAAAATGGTCTCTCAGTTTGGTTCACTAGGCTACACAATCATGGGGAAGACTGCTGATCTGACAGTTGTCCAGAAGACAATCATTGACACCCTTCACAAGGAGGGTAAGCCACAAACATTCATTGCCAAAGAAGCTGGCTGTTCACAGAGTGCTGTATCCAAGCATGTTAACAGAAAGTTGAGTGGAAGGAAAAAGTGTGGAAGAAAAAGATGCACAACCAACCGAGAGAACCGCAGCCTTATGAGGATTGTCAAGCAAAATCGATTCAAGAATTTGGGTGAACTTCACAAGGAATGGACTGAGGCTGGGGTCAAGGCATCAAGAGCCACCACACACAGACGTGTCAAGGAATTTGGCTACAGTTGTCGTATTCCTCTTGTTAAGCCACTCCTGAACCACAGACAACGTCAGAGGTATCTTACCTGGGCTAAGGAGAAGAAAAACTGGACTGTTGCCCAGTGGTCCAAAGTCCTCTTTTCAGATGAGAGCAAGTTTTGTATTTCATTTGGAAACCAAGGTCCTAGAGTCTGGAGGAAGGGTGGAGAAGCTCATAGCCCAAGTTGCTTGAAGTCCAGAGTTAAGTTTCCACAGTCTGTGATGATTTGGGGTGCAATGTCATCTGCTGGTGTTGATCAATTGTGTTTTTTTGAAAACCAAAGGCACCCGTTTACCAATAAATTTTGGAGCACTTCATGCTTCCTTCTGCTGACCAGCTTTTTAAAGATGCTGATTTCATTTTCCAGCAGGATTTGGCACCTGCCCACACTGCCAAAAGCACCAAAAGTTGGTTAAATGACCATGGTGTTGGTGTGCTTGACTGGCCAGCAAACTCACCAGACCTCAACCCCATAGAGAATCTATGGGGTATTGTCAAGAGGAAAATGAGAAACAAGAGACCAAAAAATGCAGACGAGCTGAAGGCCACTGTGAAAGAAACCTGGGCTTCCATACCACCTCAGCAGTGCCACAAACTGATCACCTCCATGCCACGCCGAACTGAGGCAGTAATTAAAGCAAAAGGAGCCCCTACCAAGTATTGAATACATATACAGTAAATGAACATACTTTCCAGAAGGCCAACAATTCACTAAAATTTTTTTTTTTTTTTTTTATTGGTCTTATGAAGTATTCTAATTTGTTGAGATGAATTGGTGGGTTTTTGTTAAATGTGAGCCAAAATCATCACAATTAAAAGAACCAAAGACTTAAACTACTTCAGTCTGTGTGCACTGAATTTATTTAATACACGAGTTTCACAATTTGAGTTGAATTACTGAAATAAATTAACTTTTCCACGACATTCTAATTTATTGAGATGCACCTGTATATATTTATTATGATGTAATTTTGACATTGCAGCTTCATAATTTCAAAGTTCATATATATATATATATATATATATATATATATATATATATATATATATATATATATATATATATATATATATATATATATATATATATATATATTATTTTTTATTTATTTATTTTAGTAATTCGATTACGTTCAATATGGCGCATATTAATTCACTGATTCACCCTGTGTACATTTTTTATAGATTTTTTTTTTTCCATCTTAATTTAATGGATTACATACAGTAAAAAAAGCAAGGAAATCGTACACATTACAAAAACTCTTTTTTTTGTCTTTTTTGATTTTACAAACTGTCAAAACTGTTTGTGTTCAACAGTGCTCAACAGTTTAATTAGTTTTAAACATTTTAATGTTATTTTTGAACCCCACTTGAATGTAATATATAAATGAATACACTACCTTTTAAAAGTTTGCAGTCAGATTTTTATTACAGAAGATTTATGTTTCAAATAAAGATGTTCTTTTGAACTTCTTATTCGTCAAAAAAAAATCCTAAAAAAAAAAAAAAAAGTATCATGGTTTCCACAAAAAATAAGAAGTGGCACAATGGTTTGTAACATTGATAATAATCAGAAATATTTCTTGAGCAGCAAATCAGCATATTAGAATGATTTCTGAAGGATCATGTGACACTGAAGACTGGAGTAATGATGCAGCTTTGCGTCACAGGAATAAATTACATTTTCAAATATATTAAAATAGAATACAGTGATTTAAATTTGTAATTATTTGACTTTTTTGTCTTTTGGTCACAGGTCGCGTGGTGAACATCGCCAGCATGTACGGCAGAATGGGAAACGCTCTCCGATCCCCTTACTGTGTATCCAAATACGGAGTGGAGGCTTTTTCTGACTGTCTTCGGTATGAAATGAAGGCTTGGGGCGTCAAAGTTTCTGTCGTTGAGCCTGGAAACTTTATCGTGGCCACAGGCATCCTGACACGTGACATAGTCACGACAACAGCAGAGAAGCTCTGGATGGAGGCACCCCCTGGTGTCCAGGAGGACTATGGGAAAGCTCACTTTGAGCAGTACATGGCTCTCATGCGCTCCTACTGCAACAGTGGCCAGCGAGAGGTCGAGCCGGTTTTAGACGACGTCACAGATGCCATCACGTCCAAACGGCCATACACACGGTACAACCCCATGGAGCCGCACTGGTGGATCCGCATGCAAATAATGACCCACCTTCCTGCGGCCATCTCAGACAGACTCTACTTCTAATGAGATGCCAACTTCCAATATAGTCATCACAGGGTGAATCAGTGAATTAATATGCGCCATATTGAACGTAATCGAATTAATATACAATCTTATAAATCAAAATCCAAAAAAAAGAATTAGCATACAATCTTAAATTTGAAAAAATGAACCACACAACTCTAGTTGAAATACAAGTAAAACTGTGTGTGATACCACGAAAAATAAGACAAGTCAACATTTTGTCCAAAATATTCCCTTAAAGTGATAGTTCACCCAAAAATGAAAATTTGCTGTTCATTTCCTCACCCTCAGGTCATCCAAGATGTAGGTGACTATTTTTCTTCAGTAGAACAGTAAAGAAGACTTTTAGCTGAAACTGTGGTCCTTGGTGATTCATAAAATGCAAATCACCAGCTGCTGTCACTTTGAGAGACAATTAATACCCGTGGCTCCTGATAATATATTGAGGTCTTATGAAGCAAAACGATCTGTGCAAGAAACTGAACATTACTATTATTATTATTATTATTATTATTATTATTATTATTATGTGTAATCCACAGCCTCGGGCACTCTGGTCATGTTCCGTTTCTTGCACAGACTGATCGTTTCGCTGCATAAGACTTCAATATATATTGTCAGGTACCGCTGGTATTAATTTTGTGTTCCTTGATATGGTTTTTGTGACTGTCAAAGTACCGGTAGCTGTTAACTCGCATTATATGAATCACCAAAGACCACAGTTTCAGCTAAATATCTTCTTTAAAAAAAAAAAAAAAAAAAATTCACAGCAAATTTTAATTTTTGGGTGAACTATACCTTTAAGTTTAAATGTATGCACTTTGATTCACTTTATTGTATTTTAGGCTAATTAATGGTTAAGTGTTTTGGAAATATGAACACTTTTCAGTATTTTGATTTGGTCACGCAGACATTTCTATGGAGCAATCACGAATCACCAGAGGCCTGAAGCCAGAAGCAGTGAAAAGCAGCATTATACGGCGCGTCCCGGCTGGCTGCTGATGTGGCTGATGTCTTAATGTGGCTCTTTACATTGAAAGGATGAAACCACAGATGAACAAAAGAGAGGACACCTGTGGTTCTGTCTCTGCTTTCTGAGGAGAAACAATAAGAGTGAGGGGCTGAAAGGGTTATAGGGTCAACACACATTCCCTTTATGAGCATTTCTTCTAAGAATCTGAATGATTCAATTTTGAGGTATTATGGGATCACTTGCCATCCACTTTAACAAATTTTGTGCTGAAACATTCTGAATGTTGAAATTAACAATATATACATGCGGGGCATCCAAATTTGCATACTTCTATGCAATAAAAAGATGTAATTTGCTTGATTATATGTAGTAAGACTGGCTGTGTTTAAAATAGCACACTAGCATACTATTCTTACTGTTGCTGCAGTATGTAGTATGTACTAGCATTCAAAAGTTTGGGGTCAGTGTTTTTTTTTTTTTTTTTTTGAAAGGCCCAGGCTGCATGTGATCAAAAGTACAGTAATAATGTAAAATATTATTACAATTTAAAATAAATTTTCTGTGTGAATATATTTTTAAATGCATTTTTTACTTGGATGCAATGCTGAATATAGAAATCATTCTAATATGCTGATTTTGCTGCTCAAGACACATTTGTTAATGTTGAAACAGCTGATTAATATTTTTGTGGAAGCTGTGATACTTTTTCATGATTCGTTGATGAATAGAAAGTAAAAATAATAATATTAATTTTGTAACATAAATGTTGTCACCGTTGGTCAATTTAATGTGTTCTTGGTGAAAAAAAAAAAAAAAAAAAAAATATATATATATATATATATACTACTGACTCCAAACCTTTGAATGGCAGTATAGTTTGCATAGAATGCAGATTTTATGAATGAGAGCTTAGAGTGTGGACTTGTGTATCCCACAATTCAATGCACTCGACTTGACCTTCCATCCAGAGTAGTGGGTCAACTGGAAGTAATACTCGCTTGTGATTTTTCACATCTCTTGCCTCACTTATTTGATTGGTCTTGAATTTAAAAAAAAAAAAAAAAAAAAAAAAAAAAAAAAAACCATGAATGTAATAATTGGAAGCCAGAATTACAGTTAAAATGTGCAGAATAAAGCCTTACTGCTTTACTTACTCTGAAAAAGTACAAGTATACTGCACAGTAGGAAGATATAGTATACAATTTTGAACGTAGCCAGAATGGTAAAAAGACCACATTATAAAATTCTGAACCAGAACCCATTTAAATGTGCTTGGAAACATTAAAGTCTCTACATCAATTTATTACTTTATTTTTATTATAACTTTTTATTTTGAAATTTAATACAATTAACAACTGCTGTGGCAGTTTCAGCCTTGGATATGCTTGCTTTTTTAAATGATTGAAAATTCATTAGAATTGTCACAAACCACTACTCTTTCTGCAGTGCAAGGGCTAATGGGGCATTATATATATAGTATGGAATTTGGAAACACTAGGATTTGGGATTCACTAATGCTGATTTACAAACTATATACAGTAGGATGGATTGCATGGGTCCAGGAATGACATCAAATGTTGGCCACCAGAGGGAGCAGTTGAGTTGGCATCTGTAGCCATCAACCTCTTTCAAAAGAAAAACACTAACAGTATTATCAAATAGTGTATTGAGTTATGTCTTTGCTCTCTCTACACATGATTTAATTGCCTAATAAGGACCAAGTGTTTGCATGGCTTTCTTGCTCGACTTCCTGTGAATGTGAAATCCAGTAAAGTGTATGTGAGTTTCTGGACATTCTACAAGACTAGTAGAGAAACTTTCATTACAGTTTGCCTTATATTCAGTATAACTTACTGCATGTTGCAACACGATAATACAGTATGCACAGCATTCACATCTAATATTTTAGGGATTTTCACTGGCTTTGGTTGCGAAATCATGGGGAGTACATTTATGTATTTAGGGAACTATGTAGACGCAAAGTAATTTCGCTCGTATAAGGTCACACGGTGCCCCTGCTGTTCTCTCCTTTCTCTTCCTATAGCTGACATGTTTCACATTGTTACAATATGAATATTGCTGGTTTCTTGTCTTAATTGTCTTATGCACAGCATGTGTAAAGTCATTATGATTCCCAGCAGGTCTTCATTAAATACCAGCAATATCATTTCCATAGCAGTGGAACAGAAAATCATGCAGGACAACTTATTTCAATTGACATTTATTCATTAAGCCTTATATATATATATATATATATATATATATATATATATATATATATATATATATATATATATATAGTTTTAACCTCTGAAATTGTGACACCACATTTATGCTCTGGATGACATTAAAGAGATGTCAAATTTTATTGATGCAGTTTATTTCTTCCTTTGTACAGTCTAAACTCTTCATGGAGACAGTGAGCATACAACTACATTTGATTTTCACAGCACCTCCAGGCCCATTTACAGAAACGGTTCACTCATAGTTCAGACAAAATGAGGTTACTCAATAAAACTGGTCAATTCAGCTCACATCATCAACTATGCATGCTTTTCAGTAGAGGATCTAAGGGCCTGGATTCAGAATTCATTCTTTTGTAACAAAATTAAGTTTATAAAGGCAATGCTTTCTCAATTATTTCTTTTCTCAGATAGCTTGAATAAAAATCCAAAGGGTAGATGGAGAAATTTACTTCTCAATATTCCAGGTTTCAGTAACTTTTAGAGATAAAATGTTGGCAAATTAGCTAAAACCTAGTATAAAACTGTTACAATACTACATAATTCAAAGCATTTTCCAAGTTTGGATGTCTAAACAACTCAAATCACTTGTCACCATGTTCCCAGAAGAAAGGACAGCAAATCTATTTGGTCACAACTTGGAGAAAAAAAGCTAATTAGCTGATTAGGTCACAAGCCAAAATCTCCGGTTTCATTATCTACAGGATAACACTGCAACCGGAGTTTTTGAAAATCGTCACCTTGGCAGGAGTTTTCAAAAAGGTTTGGTTTCAGTGACCTGGTGCTGCGTTTGCGTGTGGACGAATGGCCAAACCGCATAGAAAAAAAAAACTGTGGTTTTGAAAATACCCGTGTTCGTGTGAACAGGGCCTTAGATGGCAAACTTCTGGCAGAATTTACTTCCAACACACCTGAACCAGCTAATCAAGGTCTTCAGGATTACTAGGAACTTCCACACAGGTGTGTTGGAGCTAAACCCTGTATGAAAGTGGACCCTTCAGGAACAGGACTGAACACCCCTGGTATAATCCACTGGACTTAAATATGGCTTTTACTCTAAGTTCTATATCAGGGTTTCCAAACCTGTTCCTGGAGGGCCACTATCCTGCAGGGTTTAGTTCCAGGCTTCCAGTCTTAATTAAAAACACTTCCAGGTCTTCAGACTCACTAGAAACTTCCAGGCAAGTGTGTTGAAGCTGGTTGGAGCTAAATTCTGCAGGACGTTGGCTCTCCAGGAGCAGGATTGGACACCCCTGGTCTATATGGTAAGTTAAGTCAGGAGACAAATCATGGTAAGTTCCCCAATAGGGATGTTTGTATGACCAGGACATGGTTCGTGCACATCTGTCACTTATCAGGGGTGTATTACGCACATGCAAAGTGATACTCAAATGACAACATGTGCATCTTATAATAGCATTTTGGTTTCAACAACAGATGAAGGCACATTTTAAAGCAAAAACTATCTGATAAGACTACACGTCTCAGATATCCCTCATCTAATACAAGTGGATCTCAACTGGTTGATCAAAACCCAAAATTGGGTAGCAGGGTTGTTTTGATTGGGTCTTGGTAGTCGTTATCCAACAAGTACTTGTTGCTTGGCATCCCCTTAGCCTCAAAAAACCATTAACAAAACTACTCAAGGTAGTAGAAAATTGATACTGTTTGGTAATATTGAGTGTCACCACTTGGTCCTGAAGCAAAACCTGTTGAGAACCACTTGACACACACTGAACCGATCTGAACTGGCCACATTGATAGAAATCTCACATTTCCACTTAATTCAAGATTAAGTCACTTGAGCAAACACTGCATGTCTCAGCACTTTTTTTTCCCCACATACTCCCCCCAAAAAAAATCCCCATTCCTCAACTCTCACCCCAGTCCAGCTCCGAACAGCTGGAGAAGTAATTACAGTCGTAGTGATGGTCCCCTGGAGAAGAGCCCAGATCATCAGCCTACTCATAAGTCTTCAGAAAAGAAACTTCCATGTTTTTCCAACTTGAATCAGAGACGTGTCCAGGGAAGTGTCTTTTCCATTGCCTGGTCCTCCAAGCATACTTATCTATGAAGTTTTACATACAAACATCTGATCCTCAATGGGACATCTCTTACCATTTATCATAGTATAAACTGTTGAAAACTAAAAGGAAGCAGCAAAGTGGATCCTTCCTTGAAACCTGAGCACACAATGCTGCCTTCATGCTGACACGCTTTCATTCATCCTCTACACTACAATACATATGCTCATTTGAGAAAGTGAGCAACGAAATGACTGCAAAGAAAAGGCAAACACCTGATGAAGCATTAAACCAATCCACTACCACCACCACTGATAACTAAAACCATACCCATTGCATCAGTTGTAATGTGATTGCAGCCTTGATCATAAAAGACAACTTTTATTAGTAAAACACTGAATCATAAAAGACCTATTGTGTATACCAATGTGGTTTAATTTTCTTTAATCTTCAGTCATGGCATTGCAATTCAGGCTCCAATGAAGATCTGAAAATCTTGCACAAATTCCCATATTCATTCAAATAAATGTCTAGTAGAAGACGTTAATCACAGCTAAGACTTTGACAAAGCAGAGACATATTTATGGCATGGCATGGATTCTGACAGATCCAAGATGTGTGGATAAATTTAGGACTAGCTGACAAACCACAATAATCAGCACCCTGATTGTCAGGGAGGCAGAACGTGTGAAACTTTACCCCTCATAAATACAGATGTCATCCTCAACAAGACCTCAAGCTTGTTTTAATGTTGGAAACATGCAGTTGCAAGACTATAGTTCAAGATTATCCCAAAATGATTGTGCCTATTTCTGAATATTGGTTTTGGTCACTCACTTTTATTGTTGGCGCATTTTGCAGAAATATTGATTCCTAATAAATATAGCAGATTACGTCAATTTCAACAGTTCTGTGTGGTTCAGGCAATGCAGGCAGTAACAGACAGTATGTGAGACCTTTGAAACATGTTGAGCAAAGTTCTTCTGCAGTCAGGACTTAAAACAGCAGAAACTTGAAAGGACCGTTAAAAAATTGGCAAGGAAGTTAAAGAACAAATGAAAAATACATTTTCGAAATCAATGAAAAGAATATATATTAACAAAAGAAGACATAGGTTGTAATTCTAATACATGTTGACATCAAAATCCACTGCATCACCTATGGTCTAAACATACTGTATTTTGATACATTGGGCGTGTCCCTCAATGAAATTCGAGCAAGTTTCCGAGCGAATGAACGGGAGTCAATTGTCCGTCTCTCCCTGTACCTCCCATTCTTGGAATGCTTGATATTCCCAGTCTGTCTGTCTGTCTGTCAGTGTAATCACTGTTAACTGGATATTCTTTCTACTTGGATCAGGAGGCAGCCATAGCCTTGACCAGGTAGAGTTTGTCACCCTGTTCGCTGGTGAAGATGGGCGCCTTTTTGTAGTGTTCCACCAACTCCTCCATTGAGTTAAACTTGCGTTGTCCGATGCAGTACAGGTCATCCTTCAGCTGGACTTTGAAATGCTTGTTTTTGGACTGAGCTTTCAGCGATATTGAAAAGTCATTGGGCTAGAAAAAGAAAACATAGGGAGAAAGGGGAAAAAAAATGTCAATTTAGACCAATTGCTGAAAGCAGGAATCTTAGCATATTTATCAGAATACAAGGAGGAACGTTTCTGTGTACTTACTGAGGACTCACTGTCTCGGATAAGAAAGTCTCCCTCTGTGCCCCTCTGGTTGAGTGCCACCTCTGCCTGATGACGCGTCACCTTCCCGTAGTACCACTGCTTGCCAGCGAAGCGTCCACTGGATGAAGGCTCAATGTAGTCACAGTCAGGTGTGGGCGGCCCGGCCATGCTGGCTGAGTTGTGTGACTCCTGCAGAACAGTCACGTAGTTCTTCGGCACAAGTCCCATCTGCCCGTCGGCTTTGCGACACTTCCACCACTCTGGGTCGTTTTCTGGCTTCTCCACAACATCCATAACCTCCCCCTTCTCAAAGTTCAGCTCTTCATCGTTGCCCGAGCTGAACGGGTAGAGTGCCTGTACTGTGTGCAGCACCTGGTTGCCGTTCGCACTATGAACAACAGCAGCTAATTTCTCCGACAAGCCTGTGGAGTCGTTGCTTGCCGATCCATCTGCATCCTCCGTCACGTAGTTGGATGGAAACCATCCCGAACGGCCGCTGTAGCTCCCCCTCCACCAGCCATCACTGCACTTCTCCATGACAATGACCCTTGTGCCCTTAACCAACGATAATTCATCTTCCCGCTCGGCCGTGTAGCTGAATTTGACTAGTGCAGGAAGGTTTAGGTCATACAGACGTTCGCCATTGTCTGGGTAGAAGTCAGAGTCCGCGTTGGAGGCCGTTTCACGCATGCCTGTCTTCCGTTTCACCTTGCCGATTCCTGCATACATAAAGAAGAACCATTCAGGTTTTCCCAAATACACAATTAATGTCCCTTCTTTGTACTCGATTACTTGTACTTGTGGCACTGCAGATGAAAAGTGCAGTCAGTGTGGAAAGTCAAGAAAATTGGCAACGCAACAAAGTTGAGAAGAGTTAAACTTCAATGAAACTAAAGCAATGTAGCAACTAGGGGACTGCAATGTTTCATTAAGTCCACCTTATTTGTTAACAAATCACCTTTTCAGAGAGCTGTTTGCTTCATTCTAGGATTGCCATCTACAGTAAGAATACATAAGACAGTGTTTTAGAAAGTGGCCGATACAATGTACAATGAACAGTGAGGTACCCTTGAACAAGGTACCGAACCTCCAATTGCACCCTGGGCGCTGCAACAAAAATGGCTGCCCAGTACTCCAGTGTTTGCACTACTGTTCACTACTGTGTGAGTGCACTTGGATGGGTTAAATGCAAAGCACAAATTCAGAGTATGGAACACAATACTTGGCCACGTGTCACTACTCACTCACTCACTCAGAAGCATGCACCTGGCACCTTCAAATGGTTTTGTATCAGTTCTTTTTATTCTGGGAAAAAGCTCGCATCTTTATGGCTGCACTACTGTCCACTACAAAATAACACATTTAACTAAAGGAATCTGTCAATGGAAAGCCTTGATCAGAAATTAAAAATGTGTTGAGACAATCTCTTCAGGGGGTAATTTCATCACCCCGCACCCTGCACTCGTTCCATTCTTGTTGAAATTATCTGTGAAACCAAAGAGCATTGTATTTTGATACAGGCACCAACAGGCAGGGCACGAGTGAAAGGAGAACTTGTCCAAACACATGTTACAGTGCAGTCAGGCTTGTGTTTTCATACTGACAGGGGTTCACAGTAGCTATCAGCTCCCGCCTGCTTGAGCAATGTGTCCTCTCTTAGTAAACACGGGCACTGGTCCAGTTTCAAAACCACCCAATTACAACCAACAAATCATGTTCTCACCACTTTTTACCACTCATAGATCATATGACAAGCTGTGTATTTTTGCCTTCCTCCTTGATCATGGAAATGATTCAGTTATTCCCATGTGAACAAGCATGTAGGAGCAACAGAATAATTCTGCATACAAAAAGAAATGCTTGCCTTGACAATGCAAAAATATAGCCACCATGATACAAGGGTGCAAGTTTATTTTAAGAAAGGTTCTTTATCATTTGCCACCTGTCTCGCACAGCTGTGTGGTCTAGTTCTGTTATTCAGAGAAAAGTACAATTAACTGCAAAGAGACACTGGAATGATTACCACACCCATAGTCCTCCTCCATGAGGAAGGAATGAGCGAGGGAGTGTTGGGTTAGGTTCATGGATACTGTCGAGGATTCCGGCTTGTCTGACCACATTAGGTCAAGCCAAGTGGACTGGTCTGGAGGATTAATGGATAATATCTGACCCCGAGGCCTTTTGACCATGTTGGCGGGTTTGGCAAAGGTTTGTGAATAGTGTTACCGTGCAGGAATGTCCACTTGGCAGTGAAGTTTGTACCAGCCCAATCCAAAGGCCCAAGGACAGATAAACACTCTTTCTCTTTACATACTTTACAAAAAAAGTGCAGCAACAAAATTATGGTACTGGATGGTAGTACCATGGTAATTTATAGAATACAAAATGCATGGCACTTCAAAGAATACCATGGTATTACAATAGTATGTCTGCTAAAAAAAAAACAAAAAAAAAACAGCTTAAACTAGCCCAAGGTTGTTTGTTTGCTGGTCTAAGTAAGCCAAAGTAAGCCAACCCCCACTAAAACCATCAGACTAAACCATTCTCACCAGGGGAAACCAAACCACACCAAATTACTTTAGGTTGGTTTACCCTGTTTTCAACATGGAAGTAGGCAAACTCAGCCTTTATATTTCAAATTAATATAGGCTACCTGTAGGCACTGTTCAAGAAAAATACTTACCAGATGTGATTTAACAAAACTTGACACCTGAAAAGCAGGTGAAACCTTGGAACCACTCTTACCTAATCTAAAAGGAAATCACCTAATTTACTTTATGCTTACTCAGGGGTTAAAGGTTAACAGAGTGAGAACAAAGCTTTTCCAACGGCTCTTTCTGCTTTGAGCGAGATGCTTATCACAGCTTGACGCCAGAAGAATTCACTCTGTGCTTGCGGATACCTCTACTGCCTGATTTGCATTACAAATGTATGAAATCCCAAACCAAGATGTATTTGCCTCTGGCCTCCAAGCTATGTCCGATTAAGGGGATTGACATTTGCATGGTCAATGTGAGCAGGAAGTGAATGTGAAGTGTACGAGCGATACTAACTGGAGCATTTAGTGCCCCATGCGTGAACGTGTTGGTGCATGTAACCGTGGGTGTGTGAATCTTCTGACAGCATGAGTTCAACTCGTCTACAAATTCAAAAGGCTTTTCTTAAGGGGACAGTTCACCCAAAAATGAAAATTCTGTTACAGTTTATTCACTCTCATGTCATTCCCTTCCTATGAGCCATCATGACCATATCATTAGGTCAGCTAGTTGATGAGAACCAGATCAGTATGATTTATGACAGCATCATTCAGAAAGGTTTTATAAACAGATCAATTGATTCATTAAATAGATCCAAATAAAAAGTAGTTAGGACGTTACTTTTTCAGTAACATCAAAAAGAACAACTTCTAATGAGTCTCATCATGCAAACCTATTGTACGACTTTGTAAGACCTGGCATATAGTGAAAAAGTTGTTTGGATTGTTTTTATTGTATTGTTATAGTGTTTTTGTGATTTGAAATCTTAACTATCGAAAAGAGTGACTCGAACAAATCTTAATTTCTCCAGAAGAAAGTCATACAGTTTGGAGAGACATAAGGGTGAGTAAATGACAAAATGTTCACTTTCAAGTGATCAAATTCATTAATCTATTTCATGAAAAAAATAAGGAAAATTTGAATGAAGAAGTGTGAATAAATGCAAATCTGAACTTAAATGCAGGTTCAAATATACAAGGATTACGAAGGCAAATTTCAAGTTGTCACTTGTTAAAAAAGGCAACTGATCTTGGGTGTGTGAATGTTCAGACCAGTGGTGGTGGTTTTCTTGAGCGTGATTCGACTGTTGTTGTTTCACGAGACAGGGAAAGTAATCCACCCACTCAGTCATCGGATTAGTCAGTCTACATGGTCTCTAGGGAGCTGAGATGGGCAGTTTTCGCAAGTTTATTTTCAGTTCTCTTAACTAACACTTCTAGACAGTAACCAACCATATCAGCACAAACACACAATTTCGCAAACAGGTTGGATCATACATGGTGGGTGTATCCCACATAAGTATATGCTTTTTTAAACACTTGGAATTGCACTTTTTAAAAACAGATCTGTGCATGTGTTGAAGAAGATGTTAATGATGCTTGTCAAAATCTGCCACCATAATGCAAAGAGGTTTTGGTCCACCCCAAGTCTGATGTTCTAGCCTCTATGAGTCCATGGATGTGCTGCTGAAAGAACAAAACATATTATATTGAGCCATGGTGTGTTTCCTGAATACAGAACTAGGAATTTTCCTAGATTCCTATGGAGGTTGCTCAGGAAGGAAGCTGCATGCTTTGTATGGCCATAACTCAACGTATATATCTATGTCTGTTTTATTATCTTCTGCAATATTACTTTTAAACGTTAACTTTTAAATCAAGTTTGACCAAAAACGTCATTTGCAACTAACTGGCAACCATTACAACTTGTAAAACCCAACAGAGTTTCATCTAAAGCTTCTATTCCACCCGCCCAACACACTACATCCACTTCCCTTCCATTTTCAAGTCTTTCCTCTGAGTGCAACATGAGCTGACTTAGATTAGTTGTTTCCTATGGTGAGTTCATCCTATTGTTCTCCAATATAAGGCTGAACTCCATTTAAAAGCAACCTACGGCTATGAATAGATGAATTTTATGCTAGGTAAATAAATGACATGAAAGTGTGGCAAACAAACATAACCTAAGTCTTGTTTAAAAAAAGTCTTGTGTTAGTACCATGGAAAATGTATTGTTTCAGATGGTTAATATTTAAATATACATACTGGTACTGAATGATGACCATATTCATACACCACGGTGTTTACAAGTTGCTTAAATATACTTAATAAAGAATATCTGTCATGGTATGGTACACGTCCACATGACAGCTGGCGTACAGTTGCCTACAAAAATCATACAAGAATGAGAAAACTCAAGTAGAGATATTGTGTCGTCTGAATTTTTTAGATTTTGCACAATGTGCCCAAGTGTATGAATGAAGGAGATGCAAGCAAAACTGAAAACAGGAAAGAAAAATCACTTGCAATTCGAATGTAAAAAGCTGGGCTCAAAGCAGAGCGGAAAACAAGACATTCTTTTAACTCAAAAAAAGACAAGACATCAAAAGGCCTCCAATGACACTGACTGTAAACCACAGAGCCCTCTTCAACTGCTCAAGACTGTGTGCACATCACATGCTCGCTCAATGCACAAACAAGTTAAAAACAATCTGCAATGAACAGACCTCGAAAATTATTTTAACTTCCCTAAATGAAACCCGCAAATGCTCAACATCAGCTTAAAAAACCTAGATAATGCAAAGACAGATTCAGCAATAATGGGGAAATTCAAAGAAATACCAGGGTCATATTTCATCCCAAAGATAAACAAAATAAAAAAATAATAATGGCCATTTTAGTTAAAGTTTGATGATTGATATAAAAATATATATATATATATATATATGTATGTGTGTGTGTGTGTGTGTGTGTGTGTGTGTGTGTAAAAGTATTAAAAATAATTAAAAACGCTATTTTAGTTAGTTTTATCAGTTTTTTTAAGTCAATTTTCTAAATTGTCAATTTAAAAAAGCCAAAAAAATCTTGATAACTGAAATTCTATACTACTGTCTAAATAAATTACAAATACAACATTGAAAATTTATTGTTTCTTATTAAAACTTATTGTTGCTTATTTATATAAAATTTATTTATATTAGTTTTGAGATTTGCTAAAGGTTTAACATCATATAAAATGTATTTATACATATATTTTCTATTATTTACATTATTTTCAATACTGTATTACAGTAATGATAACACATTAATACATGTTGTACACAAATCCTACAAAATATAATTTGTTATGTATTTCTTTTGATTTTGAGGTGAGTGAGATTCGCTTTTATAAGCACTGACACTCATTTCTGGTGCAGGTACTCTGCCGACATGCTGGTATAAATAGCCTCTGTTGCACATCTGTGCTTGTTTGGCTAGCGCAGGCCCGTCGAGAGCTCCTTAGGGAGTCAAACGGGGGTCACAGCCCATCCACGTATGCAGCACCATCAGCCTGCTGTGTGTTTTAGTCAGGAACACTCCAGAAAGCCATCAGCACTTCCTGTACATGTCTTGTGTGAGAGGACGCTAGCATCTCAATTAAAGCTGCGCGTTTGTCCCTCTCACAAAGCGACATTATCTGCTGGTGTTTTCCATCAGCTTTATAAGTGGCGGAGTGGGAAGTGGAGAAAAACAGACGGATGCGCTGACGCTGCAGTGAATCAACAATCCAGTTTCCTCACTTCCTCCCTCACAGGCTCCAAAGATCTGAGGAGAAATCAGTCTCAAATTAGAGCACTTCCGCTACGAGCGGAGGCCGAGTGACAGGAAAACAGAGAAAGGGTGAGATGGAGTAGAAAAACTGCGAGAAAAGGATGCCAAAAGCTAAGACCACCTCTCAGGACGGGTTTCAATGAGCAGCTTAAAGAAAAGGAATCAAGGGACAGTTCACGCAAACATTAAAAAAAAAACTTGTTCAAACTCGTATCACTTTCTTCTGTAGAACACAAAAGGAGATATTCCTTTAAAGAAACATTTGTGTTGAGATATTTAAATATGGCACATTTAGGTTTATATCAGGTTTAATGTCATCAAATGCCAAACATTGTTGATGGTCGCATGTCATGTGGCTAAATCCATGGGCGAATGAGAATTAAGAGCCGCAAACGCGGAGAAGACTACAAGCGTATGAGCGTGAACTAGGCACCAATAATCCAGCTGACACCGCCAAAACAATATTTACTGTCATGTTATGGCTGATTATTGATGAGTGCTTGATTATAAAATTATATAATATTTAATATTTATTATATAATATAATATTTATATAATATAATTAAATAATATTTATTTAATATTTTAAATGAACCGGAAATAAAACACTAAAACTGAACATTCAAAATACTACAAATGAATTTAGGCATCAAAAATGTGAAATTTGCTGAAGATTACATTTAATAATGTTATTAAATTATTACTGTAATTAAAGATTAACTTTAAGTGCGTGTTAGATAATCGTGAAGGTAATCTAAATGTAAAATAGAGAAAATTAGCAATTAATCATCTAAATATTAAAAACGTTCAAAGTTTTGGGTTCAGTAGGATTTAAGAAAATGTTTTGTTGTATGTTGTTTTTTTTATTTTTATTTTTTTTCCAGCAAGGACACTTTGAATTGATCAAAAGTGACAGTAAAGACATTTATAATGTAAATTCTAATACAAAGAATCCTGTAAAAATGTATCATGGTTTCCACAAAAATATGAAGCAAAACAACTGTTTTGAACATCGATAATAAGAAATCTTTCTTACTATATTAATATATTAGAATGATTTTTGAAGGAAATGTGACACTGAAGACTTGAGTAATGAAGCTAAAAATCTGGCATTAATACATAAAAATATTAAAATTGAAAACAGCTATTTTAAATTGTAATAATGTTTGAAAAATACTGTATTTATTTAATAAATGTAGCCTTGGTGAACAAAAGAGAATTCTTTCAAAAACATATACATAAAAAAACAACAACTTACCAACCCCAATCTTAAGCGATATTTTTTAAAGATATTTTTTAGCTATAATAGCGATAACCAATATTGGTATGGGTCATATGGGTTTTGAAATACAATACGTTTTTGGGTGCAGAGTCCCTTTAAGATCCTTATTTCTCAAGCACAATTACATACGATATATACTTCAAACATGACCACATCGCGTCCTACGGTCCTTCAGCATCTTTTAATACATGTTGGCAAGACACTAAACTGTCATTACTGCACAGCTACAGAAAGATGCACATCAGTCCTGTCAGTGACTGTAGAAACTAATAACATATTCCACCAGCGGCTGTCCCAGAACAGATAGAGCTTCATCAATCAGCTCCAGCGGTACGGATGACACAATGCTTTCAGTGTTTTACCGAGAGCTGACATCGGCCCACTGACACGAGGAAACCCCACGACAGCAGACCCTCAACACCCAAAAGGACCGGTGGGCTTCAGAAACAAACTTGATTAAAGGCTTGGGCTGGGAGAGAAAATTCCGGTTGAGTGTAACAGGAGAATTTAAGTGCACAAAGAAGAGTGGAAGATTGCAGTGTGTGAGTGTGTGTGTGTGTGTGTGTGTGTGTAGTGCAATTACAGGCTTTTCAGAGCACTGCCCGCCCAGCTGCTCAACTAACACACAGAGAACAAGGGAAAAAAAGGACACTTTCTAAGCCAACTTGCCTGTTTGCTCATATTTGGTTTCAAAACAATTTTTTTTTTAAAGGTAAAGTGTGTACAAATGACAGATTAATAGAAAAAGAGAGTAAAAATAGTGAGTGTGTGTGTGTGTGTGTGTGTGTGTGTGTGTGGTGGGGGTTACTGAAACTCCCACTCAACTCAGAAGGGAAAAGCCTTTCAAACTTCCCTAATCCTGCAAACAAGAATGTCTCAATACAAACTCAATCCAAGCTAAAACTTTCAGCGCTGTCAGCTTTCTAGACTGGCGATAGAATGAGGAGGAGAGAAAAGTGGCAAAACTCACGGAAGAAGTGTTTGAAGAGGTTAGCCATATCCATTTTGGGCTATCCCAGCGACTCGGCACTTCCCTCTGCAGCTGTGCAACTATTCCATGTGAAACACCCTCCCGTGAGTGAACCACTCTCCGCCTGCCGGACCATGTGACCAGTGTGGACCAATCACAATCAATGCCTCCTATAGCAGGACTAGTCTGCCCCCATACACACATAGAGAACTCATGGCGTCAATGGTGACTAGTAGGCAACCCTGACTGCCAATATCAGTCTGCTTTAACCAAAAAAAAAAAAAAAAACAGCTTTTTATTCTGTTTTCACATTTTTCAGCCTCGAATTATTGATATTCATTGACAGCAGCAAGTTTGCACAGAACGAGCCATGAACACCCAGTCTGTTCATACTAAAACAAGAACATGTTTGAACACGTTATCAATGTGGTATTCTTTAAAGTACCATGAAAATACCAAGATGATTACCATATTTATGTACAGCATACTAAAATGCTGTTAGCACCTGATATCGGCATTTAATACAGAAAAAAAAAAAAAACGCAAACTTAGTTGAAATACATAGTCATTAATATTAAATAAGCAAGTTACGTAATTCAAAAACTGAAAAAGGTAACACGGTTGCAAATTTTACCTCAATTAAACTCACTTCATAGGGACTAGCTAGTGTGTGAATTTTTATAGTTATTGATAAACTTATTTTGTTTGATCATATTTTCGTACAATAAACCGTGCAACAAGGCTGAAGGTTGAGGACGATGAATGCAATCAATACCACTAATATGATTAAGATTATTTGTCATGTGACCCTGGACCACAAAACCACTCATAAGTGTCAATTTTTTTAAATTGAGATTTATACATTATCTGAAAGCTGAATTCCATTGATGTGTGGTTTGTTATGATAGGACAATATTTGGCTGAGACACAACTATTTGAAAATCTGGAATCTGAGGGTGCAAAAAAATCTAAATATTGAGAAAATCGCCTTTAAAGTTGTCCAAATGAAGTTCTTAGCAATGCATATTACTAATCAAAAATTAAGTTTTGATATATTTATGATAGGAAATTTTCAAAATATCTTAATGGAACATGATCTTACTTAATATCCTGATGATTTTTGGCATAAAAGAAAAATCTATAATTTTGACACATACAATGTATTGTTGGCTATTGCTACAAATATACCTGTGATACTTATGACTGCTTTTGTGGGCCAGAGTCACAAATGGTCATCTTGTAAGAGGAGTGTAGATGATGTTACTACTTGGGCTTTATATTTCAATGTAAAAGATTAAAATAAATAAAATAAAAAATAAAATGTCATCATTTACTCACCCTCATAAAGATGCAACAGTATGAAAATTTAATATCACAATTATAGTGATCAAAATTATAATGGTTATCAATATTATCAAGATTCTATTAAAATGTGCTCAAAAAGTACTCATAAATGGACTGAAATAATTTCACCTAGTTTTATGTTGAAAACCAACAAACAATAAATAAAATTAGCAGCACTATGCACTTCTGTTTGCATTAAAATAACATTAAAAATTATGGCCGGATTTTAAACAAACAAAAATATATCCCTCATATACATGTATCTGCAATTTCGTTCAGAGTCGCTTGCGGATCAGAAACTCAAGTAACATATTTTGCTGGTTGGCTATATTTTAGGATTTCTACAGTAATTCATCACCGAATGGATCACCTAAAACAATCTATTCCAGGAGTCCTTCATGGGGTCCAGGGAGGTGCAATATGACAGAAAATCTGTGTACTGCACACAGCAGGGCAGGAAGGGCACCTAAAGGTGATGACATATGCAAACACACTCGCATAAACTTAAAACACAACAACAGACATATAAGAGAAAGCCTCAAGAACAGAGTCTGTGTGAACAAGCCATTTTCAAAACAGCCACAAAGACAGCAACGGAGAGATGGCTATCAGCACGCACACAACTCTCATTGTACACCTCCTGGCTAAACACAAGAACCCGTTCCTGTTCCTGTGTACCAACAGCACAGACCCAACCTCCAGCTAACCACCACAGAAACGCTTTAAGAGTACACCGATCTGAAGATTAGATTAAAGAGCAAACATGCATCTCACAGACGTGTGCCTGCAGTTCCATCAAACGTCACATCAAATATTTACTAGCAGAGACTGTTGCTTTAAAAGGATGAAAAATGTTCAAAACATAGACTTACACATACGTACAGTTATTTATTTGTATGGCACAAACTATCTGACAACATGCATTAGCAAATTTAGGGGTTGTTTACACAACACTATTTTCAACTAAAAACGGAAAACTTTATGCGTTTTGTCCGTTTCTCATGACAATTGCATTTTGGGGGACATGAAAACGCAAACTTTGAAAACAGGTTTCAAAGTGCAAGTTTTTGAAGACAATACCGTTATCGTCTGTATTGTTATCGTAAAATGTGAATTTGTGAAAAGTGACAAGCGCATAATGTTTCTTTACGAAGTGACATCGCCAGCTACTGGCCTGACATGCATAATGCAACGTTTTTAGTCGGATCCATGTGAACGGGGATCGTTTTGACAACATTGCCATCTGTATGCAAAATTTTCAAGAATGCAAAGGAAAAACTTTTCTGTTTTTAGTAAAATCGTTGTTGCGTAAACGTATCCTCAGATATAGTGGGCTAGTTGTCACATGGGCTGTTTCTCAGTAACTTTAAAGGGGTCATATGATGCTATTTTAAAGATCATTATTTTGTGTATTTGGTGTAACAGAATATGTTGACATGCTTTAATGTTCAAAAAACATTATTTTTCAAATACTGTACATTATTGTAGATCCTCTATGCCCCGCCTCTTTCACACACGTCGTTTTCTACAAAGCCCCTCCTTCCAACAAGCACAGTCTGCTCTGATTGGCCAGCTGACCCAGTGCATTGTGATTGGCCGAACACCACAAGCACGCGTCGGAAATGTAACGCCCCTTACCGTAATCGTGAGCTTCAGCTTTCAAAGTAAATATCAAGACAGTTAATAATTTTGTTAGTTTTACAATCAGTTCAAGCCCGAAAGGGCAACAGAGTCACGTGACAGACACAGTGATGATGCTCTTATGTATTTGCAGTACACAAGCCTCGGTTAAGACAGTTGATGTGCTATGATTTCTGACAGGCTGTTCACTCCATAGATATGTATATGTCTATAGTTCACTCTGTTGTGATGTGACCGTTCCCCTCACACACACACACATAACGCGTTACTCTACGCTGCGCAAAACTCCGCATTTGAACAGTCATTAGCAAATACTTAAACTAATAACAAAACATACTTATAGTCGCTGATTCAGAAGCGCCAGATTGTCTTAGCAAAGTCGTAATTGACCAATTTTTTTTTTAGAAATAGCCTTTGTTCACAGCCAGCCTTCTACTCTCCTAGGTTCACAAAACTGTCGTCCATAAAATGCATTGCACAAATTCGAACATTTGGGTTATGCTGTTCTGTTGTAAATAAATCTTAACCAATGATTCCTAATTGCATCTACTTCCGGAAGGCCAAATAAAGTGCTTCTGCTTTCGCATAGAAACACACAGCGTCTCCCTGACATGGCTACATCAACACTACTGCGGTTACTGAAACCACACCTTCTTTCTTTGCGTGAACATTTGGGCGGCATTACACAAATATTTCAACATCGTGACATAGACATGCGGGGGCGTGTTTTAATGAGGCGTTTTAGCCCGGTCTGGATCAGCCTTCTCTTTTAGATAGAATAAATCCTTTTGTGGGAGACTTTGAGCTTTGTAACTCTGCAGATCTTATACATGCACAAACAGCTACATAACACACTAAAGAAAAGGAAAACAAGAAATCGCATCTTATGACCCCTTTAAAGGGATAGATTCATCCAAAAATGACTCGCCCTCATGTCGTTCCAAACCATAAGACCTTCGTTCATCTTGGGAACACAAATTAAGATATTTTTGATGAAATCCAAGAGCTTTCTGACCCTGCATAAACAGCAATGGAACTTCCAAGTTCAAGGTCCAGAAAGGAAATAAGGACATCATTAAAATAGTCCATGTGACATCTGCAGTTCAACCATAATATTATGAAGGTACAAGAATACTTTTTGTGAGCAAAGAAAACAAAAATACTAACTTTATTCAACAATTTCTTCTCTTCAGAGTCAGTCTTCGATGTGTGTTCAGGAGAGTACCACGATGCATGCTGGGGCAGACAGCTCTCAGATTTCAAATATATCTTAATTTGTGTTCAGAAGATGAACGAAGGTCTTACGGGGTTGGAACGAGACGAGGGTAATTTATTATATATATTTTTTATTATTATTTTACAGATTTTTTTTATCCCTTTAAGCTTTTGCATCAAATAGAGGCTTGAAAACCATGATGTTCTGTTAAAAAAAAAGAAAGAAAGAAAGAAAGAAAGAAAGAAAGAAAGAAAGAAAGAACTAAAAAAAGGCCAAAGAGCCTTGGGATAATTTTATAGTACAATGCATTGATTTCCTTTGGACGGCTCTGACTTCACTCAAGCCAGAGGCTCAGAGCAGCATTTGCACTCTGGTGCTTGTACTGAAGGCACTGGTTGAGGGGTCCAGGAGGTCTTCAGGTGTGGTAAATATGGTCTAGTCTAGACAGGAACATGATGAGCTAATCTTTCAATCTTCTCCGTTTCTCTTTGTCTTGCTTATCTCCTGACACTAAGCCTCACATTCCAGTGTCACAAACACTTCCCTCACCAACATCTCAAATCCTCTAAATACAAAAGAATTCAGCATGGAATTAAAAAAGTCACACTTTATATATGCTTTATATACATGCATGCTATCGATCATATTGTGCACGATTCATCAATGCATATGTTTCATTTTTACATTACATTTTAACTGATTTTTTTTTTATTAAAATATCAAAACCTAATCTTCTGGTGTAAGGGTAGAGTTCTCTCTGATAACATACTGGTCTTCTCCAATCATTTAGTCTGGTTAAACCTCACATTCAGATCTACTTCCATCCAGGCAACAACTAATGCATAGAAGCATGTCATTACCCTACAGAGTTTTCTTTTTCGACAATCTGTTTAACTCAGATGTACGTCACAACACAGAAGAAAGGATCTGTTGCTACTTCCGTTACATTGCAACTTTAAGTACAAACACTAAGAACATTATGCTTGATATTGCTGAATGTATTTAATGCTTTCATCAGATTCATGAGACTACGAGATTGCCCAATATTTTGCACCAATATCAAAAAGAGAATACCATATAAAAAATAAAATAAAAACAATTGTAAGAGAATTCCATTTTATTATTATTATTTTTTTTTTTTCCATGGTAAGCAAATTCTCCCCTAATTCTGTAATCACTAAAATGCATCACAACATTTTAGAGAGTTGTTTTTTGACTGGCATTAATTTGCACATCTAATGATAATTACATACTGAAATTAATCAAAAACAAACAGCCTTGATATGTAAATACTATAATCAACAAATTCAACAAATATAGATTTTTAAACAAATATTTATTTTTTAACATCACAGTACTGTGTAGTGGAATGTTTTCATTCATTATAAAAATCATGCAAAAAATCTAAATCAGGTCAATTAAAAAACCTAAATCAGGTCAATTAAATATGCAAAACATAATTTCTTGTTGCTTTCTTTCAATTTAAGTCGAAATACAGTCGGGACAAGTTTTAATGAGATTCAACCCATTAATAAGCCTCATTTTATGCTAAACTTAATGGATTTGACAAACCATACATGGAGCTTGCACTGCAAACACAGTGCTGTCACTCAGAATTTTTAGATTCTAAGCAAACAAGTACATTGAAGACAAAATAGGCTGAAAGATGACCTTACTTTCTTTGATGTCAGTCAATGCATACACAATATCATATGACTTAGGGTTTAAAACATCTCTAGACAACTTAAAAATTAGAAGACACTTACTGTACCTGAAAAATCATTCACTGAATTTGTGAGATTTTGAGAGCGAGCAAGCAGTTGAACCCAGGTGGTTTGTCAAATGAAAGCTTCTAACACTTCAGTATTGTATCTTCCTGTGTATCTCAGCAACATCATCGTGGTCAAAAACAAGACTCAGGAAATGACAAGACGAATATGCCCTACATACTAAACCGCACATTACCCAATTAGAAACAAATATATCTGGACCTCTTTAAAGCAGAAGTGGATTCAAATATTTGTTTGCAAATGGTTTTGTTGCCCACACAACAATGAAAATGATCACTGTCATTACTGACTCAAGCTCATGTTATTTCAACCCTTCCTTCTATATACAATCAAAGTTGTTGCATGTTATTGCAGAATTAGAGCATAAATCAAGATTCTCAGTGTATAATAACATAAATTTGTGTCTGTCTTTCACTCAAAGCTATTATAGGGCTTCAGAAGTCACATGGGCTACAATTTAGGGTGTTTTTATCATTTCTGGAGCTTGGTAACATTCTTTTTCACTTTAATTGGATGAAAAAGAGTAGCCTGGACATTCTGCTAAATAACTTCTGGTGAATTCTGGACATTCTGCTGATTGAGGTTTCATGGGTTTCAAGCAACATGAGATTCTAAATCTAGAGATCTAATCGAATAACAACTGGGAGATGTTCTTGAGTAAAGCAGAAATTGCGGCCTCACCTAAAGTGTCTTTGAGGTTCTTGACGATTGAGGCTTTCCTGGCACTGTTCTTCCGTTCGACGTAGTTAGATGGCACGAAGCCCGTCTTGTTGGTAGCGTTTCGTACTCGCCACCAGGACTTGGAGTCATCCAGGAGCCAGAGACGCTCGTTCTTCTTAATGTCCAGCTCCTGGTCCTGCTGGGCCATGTAATCAAACTTGGCGATGACAATCACCTCTTCCGTCATCTTGGATTTATTTCAACACTGAGGAAAATAATAATTGAATTGAGGTTACATAGTGGAACTTGAGTTTCTTTAACAAGTGAAAGCAATGATGAAAAAGCTCTGGTATTTAAGAAAAGAGAAAATCTCTTCCAATGTCCCATTTCAAGGTCAGATTGCTTTTTGGAACACCAACAACAGAAATCTTCAAATGAACTCCGTAAACAACTACTGACATTTGCCGGGAACAATCTGGAGTGAAACTAGAAGTTGTAGAGATCCTGATGTTCAATTGGATGACTAAGCCTGACATGATGGATCTAAAATGACAATTTTGTATTACAAAAACAACAACAGCGAACTGGAGAACAATCAGGCATTGCTGACCTTTGAGCCTAAAGGACATGAGCAGGTAGCGTTCTCAAGAACAGACCGACGCTGATTGGCCTGCAAGGCTCAGGACAGCAAACCTGGCTGTCAGAATGGGTTTACATCTTTGTTCACCTTCTCATGAACATCTCCAGGCCACAACATAGGTGACCTACTTTCTAAAGGTCTTTGGACTCTTGTTTTCATTAAACAAATGCTATCCAGCGACAAAAACGTTGAAACGACGCCCTAAACTAAGACACAAGGAATGTATGGACTAAAAAGAACATAGGTACATTTAATACTCAAAAAAGCATTTGTTGCAACTGATATGCAGATTTAAGAAGCTTGGAAACACAATGACCACATTATTCGACTGGTTATATACTGTAAAAGTGTGAAATTAGCTGTCATTTCCAAGTCTAAAGGTACAGTCACAAAATTTCGGTGAAAAAAATCCATTGTCGTTTGTTAATAGTGCAAGAATGCATGAACTCAAACCAAGCGAAATCTACACAGAGAAAGTTTTGCACCAAAACTGCACCATTCATTCACACAGAGACACGCAAAACATCCAGACTTGTTAGCCACATGCACTGTGGCTTCTGACTGGCTGCTGTCGTGTTTATTTCTGTATATTGCTGTATGATCGGCTGTTAGATTAATGCACACGGAGTCCAGAGCTTATCATCATTATCAACACACATTTTCTCAATATGATATCTTTATCGCCCAGCCCTACCTAGCACCCACCCAGAAGTCATTACCAAACACCAAGCAAACAACCATTCAGAATATCACAGTAACTGCTTGAGTATAAACGTCAGTATAAGGGTCATTCTACAGAAACGTCCACTTTTCGGTCCCTAGACTTTACAGAAATATTACAATTGAAATACACATTAGGATTACAATTTTTTTATATTTTAAAATGAAACAATATGTTATTTGAACAATTACACCTTCCTGAGCCATCAGCGTGGCATTATTTATTTTTTTATTAATTATATAGAATTCCAAGTACCACAAAACTGCTTGTCCCCACAGCCATGTACAGCGGGAAAGTGCTTTATTCTGAGGTCAAAAACAGGATTTTATACAATTTAAAATACAAAGGTCTATTCATAACTATCAAATATATGATGCAAATGGCTTAAAAAAACTAAATGCCAAATAAGTATTATAAATTATATAATGAAAACAGTGGTCCGTCCCCTGGAGTTGTGTCACTGGTGTTACCGCTTAACAAAAGTCTTTTATTTTGGAATAAATATCACACAGATGACATCACTTGACTTCCTCCTTCCTATTTTCTAAAGACCTATGAAAAAAGGCCCATGTTTAGTCCAACGTTTCTTTTCAGTTATCAGAAATTTTCTCATTTATCTCATGATTTAATATGAAGCTTTTAGTTGACGTCACTGGTATGACTTATTTATTGTTAGGGAATTGTAAAAAAAAAAAAAAAAAAAAAAAAACTATAATACAAATGGATTAAACTACTTAATTTAGTGAGTATACCATGATTGACAACATGTGGTTTTATTTCTTGTAGCGGACATTTTGTAAAATGCATTTTTCATGAAAACTGTCACTGGTGTTACCTTCCTTATGGATAACAACAGTAAAGATCAGTATATCAGGTCTTAGTATGTCACTGGTGTTACTGTGCTGTTTTTGTCTGTCACATTAAATAAATAAAACACAATCTACTTATTTCTTGCATTTTCATTATTTTTCTGTAACTCACTATGTGTGTAGAAAAAAAAAAAAAAAAAAAAGAGAAATAATATTTCATAAAAACTTTTAATATTGCTAAAGAAGGTAACACCAGTGACAAAAAATGATACATGTAGTCTTGAAATAATTGCACAAAAAAGCTAAAAAAATTAATTAATTAAGCTGTCATTTATATGTATTCATAAAGTCAAAAGGTAATCTAATAATGTGGTCTAAGTTTAAATGTTAAAAAAAGAAATACATTTTAAGACATTTTGCCAAACCAAAAGTGGACGTTTCTGTAGAATGACCCATAAATTCTTACCTGTGCTGCATCAAAGCTGTGGATATCTTAGTAGAGATGCTCTATGGCAGACCTAGAAAAGAAAAAAAAAAAAAAAAGAAAAAAAAATATCAAAGTTTAACAAAACGGCATGTTCACAAAGACAAACACAAGAAAGAAAAACAACTAATGGAAACAGAAAGCAATGACTTTGGAAAGAAACCAATGCAACACACATCTCCCGTCCGAAGCGTCTGGCATGTACGCTGGCGACGCTGTTGTTGGACACACCCTCAGCAGTGTACAAAGGGAATGTACCACTGTCTACTCGCCAAAGACAAGCATCTCCCCAGCGATTGTGTGCCATTTGGTTAAATAAATAACTGATGAAGATGACCATTGTTTTAAGACCTCAACGCAAAGACTGCCAGAGGACAGTTTATAGTCAAATGATGTCCGTGCAGTCAAAGCGAGAGATCACTTCCTCTAGAACGATGGCCAGCGATTGTCTATTGTCCAAACATGAGTCAGGAAGATGGGAAAAGGCAGATCCAAAAGTAGGGCGCAAACAGCGAAAGCAGGATATGCCGTTTCATTTCAAATGCATCGTACAGGATAACGAGCATGTGGGTAGGAAGAAAAACAACCAATTTTAAGAGCGCGAATGTGGCTTCCCATCAATGATCCTGACATCATACCTGACAAACTGAAAGCAGACTTAAGTAAAAGAATCGGAAATGCACCAAAAATGAGAACAATTTCTGAGGCGATAATTTATGTTGCAAATTCATATATTTCCCTCAACATATTTTAACATCTTGATATTTTACTACTGTACAGTAGAATGTGCTAAGTAATAATAATCATACATTTACTATTGTACAGTAGAATGTACAAAGTAACAATAACAGGTTTATTTAAAGCTGTATTTTTTTAAGGATTAATTACACAATTTTTCTTCAATGTTTCAATAGCAAGCCTTTTTTGTACAGCACAAAATAATAATAATAATCAGTATTTAATTTTGATTTGACTGCACTTTAAAAAGATTAACTGCTTTGATTACCTCTGTTTTTGATGATGAATTTGTATTAAATCATAAATCCAGAAAATTTTAAACAATTTCTGAAAACAAACAAACAAACATTTTATAGGGAATATTTATTGTTAAAAAATAATACATTTAACTAAATAAGCTGTTATAATTTTATGAATTCAACTGATTGATTGATTCAATATATTAATAAAAAAATTAATATCAATTAAAATGTAATCCAGAAAATTAACTTAAAATTAAAACTTAAAATTAAAATTTGAGAAAGAAATAAAAGGGACCTAGAAATATCATTTTTGGTCAACTTTCAAAGAAATTTTGTTAAATTGTATAAGTTTAATAACTTCCATTAAACAGGCATGCTATCTGATTACTAAAAATGTATTTAACCATTAAAACAGAGTCCAGAAAAATTTAATTAAAAAAAAAAAAGGAATTTGGGAAAATTTGCTTTCATTTAAATTGCTTTCATAGAGCCCTACAAGTGCAAGTGATGGCCACATGACTACATCAAGTGTGCAATTTTGGACATAGACGCATGCATTGCATTGCTGCCTCAGATTTTCACCAGAACAAAGAATCTTAGACAGCAGCATAACGTTTCTGACTGCCTATAAATGCTGCACACCTCGCTAGATTTAGGAACAGATCAACACCTCTGTGTGAGACCAAATTGTCTGATAACCAACATCTTGCTTCTGAACTCCCCAAACAAGTGTAACAGGAGGCGTTTTCTCAGATAGTGGTTTCTGCGTCGAATGATTTGACACGATAGCTTTTTTGCGATTGAAGTTCTCACACATCTCTAACGTGCACATCTCTGTAAATAAACTCCCCTGCATGGTAAACCAGATCTATATTACGAGTTTTATTACGAGAACTTCAAACCTCTAGCAGTTTCACTAATTAGATTAATGAACGGTGGGAGGCAAAGTTAACAACAGTGTGCAGAGACAGTCAGAGACACTCCCTAACTCTGGCAGACAAAGCATACAGCCCATCCACTCCCACCGCATAGCTGAGTTCACAGCCAGAGAACACAAAGAGAAGGCCAATCATACGCCACACGCTAATCTGACTATCACATTCTCTTTAAACCACCCTTTTCTCCATCACTGCTTTCTCTCCTGTCATCTGTCTGCTCTTTGGCAGTCTTCTTTATCTCCTTCTTAAGGTGTTCCTGCTGAAAACTCAGGAACTAAACATTGGCTAAATGCATATTAGGAATGAGTCGAGAATCACACTGCTGTTTAAAAGGTTGGGGTCAGTACTTTTTGTTTTAAAGAAATTAACACTTTTATTCAGCGAGTACACATTAAATTGATCAAAAGTGAAAGTTAAGACATTTATAATGTTACAAAAGATTTACTTTTCAAACAAATGCTCTTTTGAACATTCTATTCACTGTAATGTATCAGTTTTCACAACAATATTAACATACACAACCGTTTTTAATATTAATAATCAAAAATATTTCTTGAGCAGCAAATCAGCATATTAGAATGATTTCTGAAGGATCATGTGACACTGAAGACTGGAGTAATGATGCTGAAAATTCAGCTTTGATCACAGAAATAAATTACAGTTTAACATATAATAAAACAGAAAAGTTATTTTAAATTGTAATAATATTTCGCAATATGACAGTTTACTGTATTTTTTTAAACAAGTTAATGCAGTTTTGGTGAACACAAAGACTTAAAAAAAAAAAAAAAAAAAAAAAAACCTGACCCAGAAAAGAGAAATCTTATAAATTACATTACAAAAATAAAAAAGAATAGGATAATGAAAACAAACACATCTCCTCCATCTTCATTTGACCCTTTAACTCTAGCACTCTCTATTCTAATTCTATTTTATCCACACACACAAAAAAATCAATTTTCTATTCTAACTACTTGTTTTATGTAAAAAGAAAAAAGGTGCCTCTAACACTAGCATTCTCTATTCTTTTTCTATT
Organism: Spinibarbus caldwelli; assembly: GCA_039654775.1. Classification (NCBI taxonomy): domain Eukaryota; kingdom Metazoa; phylum Chordata; class Actinopteri; order Cypriniformes; family Cyprinidae; genus Spinibarbus; species Spinibarbus caldwelli. Next base: position 24,587,178 of record CM077262.1, on the reverse strand, counting down.
CTTCTGACTTGTTTTATTCTTATTTTAAAAATAAAGACCCTCTAACACAAGCATTCCTTATTCTTCTATCTACTTGTTTTCTTTTTATTTATTATAAAAACTACTGCATTATTCTAGCCGAGACTTGTCACAGCACTTACTCTTTTGTTGGTTCTGATTGCTTCTATTGTCCTCATTTGTAATTCCCTTTGGATAAAAGCGTCTGCTAAATGTAAATGTAAATAATTGTAACTGTAGAAACACTGACGATAATTTGAAATGCTTTGACAGATATAAAAAATAAGGTATCAGACCAATTGTATTTAGAAACATTCCCCTGTAAAGGGTGCAAATATGAGCTAGAAGTGAAGAAAAGGGGAGGAAATGATGCTTGTCATAGAGAGAGACTTAAAAAGACTAAAGGCCGAAACTCCAATTCTGATTTTTACCCATTGAAGACACAGCAAACATGAGGATTGAATCTCAAAGCTACAAAATAGAAGCTCTCTGCAGCTCTTTGCACACTAAAAAAGGAACGCTGTCTGAGTTTATCATCAAAAAGGCACAGAGGGCACCGCTTCTCAGAAGCACGCTCTTTCAGTGCTTTTATGCTGCTGTCTGATAAACACGTTAGCTTCAAGAAACCTCCAGCCGTGTGCATCTGTGCTCTTCAAGCTGATGGTAAAAGAGACACACTTCACAGAAGAGAGAAAAACAAAACATCTGCACTCTAGACACACTATTGAGGGCAGGAGAACTGAATGAGCTGCTATCCTCCCTCTCCATCTGTCTCTCAGCCCTAAATTCTGCCGTCCCAGAAACCGTTTCACTCATTTGAGTTGGGGTGGAACAGCACAGATGCGTTTGGTTTGTCCCACAGGTTCATGAGTTTGACATTTACAACCTCGCCAAATGATGTGTGCAAATGATGTTACAAATGATAAGTCATGAGATAAAGCACAAAAAAAAAAAACCCTTCACTTTGGAGATACAGATGTAAGCAATAAGAGTACAGTGCTCTGTTGTCTATTGGGGCTTGTTTTAATAAATATTTCTTCATTTGTTTTAATAAATATAACTATTTATAACGTAAGTCTTAATACACACTTGAAATAATATTTCAAATTCTAAAAGTAAATAACTTTGTACAGTATGAAAAATGATATTAATTTTGACATTTACTAGAGGTTATACTTAGTACGCAGATTTGTAATTAAATAATTTGTTTTTAAGTATTAATGCGTTTTGGTACTCTCATGAACGTGCATCGAAGAAGAAACTGTTGAATAAAGTCATTATTTTTGTTTTCTTTGTGCACAAAAAGTATTCTCGTAGCCTTATAAAATTACGGTTGAACCACTGATGTCACATGGACAATTATAACGATGCCTTGGAACGGTCAATTTGACGTCATTCACCATAATAATCAATGAATATTCAAAGATATAGAAGTGTATAACTTGCTGTTGTAGATGCACACACTCAACGTGCTCAAAGGTTCATAGACCGTTCCAAAAATGGCAGATGGCTTACGTATCGCAGCCCTTAGAAACAGTCTCTAATGAGGCATCTACGTGTGTGTATATTATATATATATATATATATATATATATATATATATATATATATATATCTCTATATATATATATATATATATATATATATATATATATATATATATATATATATATATATATATATATATCTATCTATGGCCTTTACTACCTTTCTTTTTGCTGCCTTTTTTGCTTCCAGGATTCTGACAAGAACCAGAAAATCTGAGCATATCACACCAGTCCTCAGGTCCTTACACTGGCTTCCAGTTAAATTTAAGATTGATTTTAAAGTACTTTTACTCGTTTATAAATCACTCAATGGCCTAGGACCTAAATACATTGCAGATATGCTCACTGACTATAAACCTAACAGAACACTCAGATCATTAGAATCGAGTCAGTTAGAAATACCAAGGGTTCACACAAAACAAGGGGAGTCCGCTTTTATCTATTATGCCTCCCGCAGTTGGAACCAGCTTCCAGAAGAGATCAGATGTGCTAAAACATTAAATCCAGACTCAAAACTCATCTGTTTAGCTGTGCATTTGTTGAATAAGCACTGTGCTACGTCCGAACTGACTGCACTGTATTTTACGTATAATCATTTTTATTTCTAACTGTTCTAAATTCATTTTAAATAAATTTTTAAATCATTTTAAATGTTTTTAAAGTCCTTGTTTTATTGTTGTGATCTTTTTTTTATGATTATTTTACTTCTACGTAAAGCACTTTGAATTCCCATTGTGTATGAAATGTGCTATATAAATAAACTTGCCTTGCCTTTCTGGGCCTTGAACATGTCAGTTGCTTTGCTGTCTATGGGAGGGTCAGAAAGCTCTCAGATTTCATCAAAAATAGCATAATTTGTGTTTCAAAGATGAACGAAGGTCTCACGGGTATGGAACGAGATGAGCATGAGTAACTAATTAATGACAGAATTTTCATTTTTGGGTGAACTATCCCTTTAAATGAGAGTTACTGGTCAACAACAAGTATGATAATGCATGAAGCAAACTGCCTTTTATACACTTACAGAAATGAAGTGAAATAAAAACATTTTAAATGATGGATAACTCTGTTTTGTATGTTTGTAACCAGAGGCACTGCTGTAGAAACTATGTCCAAATTTGTATGTTTTTGAAACTTATGTTTGTAAACATATATGTAACTGTGTGTAACTCACTGTAATGTCATAAAAATTCAAGCTAAAGCAATGAACTGAACCAACCTGAAGAAGTGTGCTCCGCATTAATTCCTGTTTAGAGCCAATCTGAGGACATCTTCTCAACATCCATCAACACATTCAACAACCCTGATAAGATCATGAGGAACTACAGAGGTGATCTGACCATCTCACACGTCTAGTGAAAGCTAACTACAACTGACACGGATAAACTATGAATGGGCTAAAAAGCACAAAATAGCTCTGTATTATAACCTCTATATAAAGAGGTGACTGACTGAGTCTACTCTAAATTTAAGAAAACTCCAAGTTTGGTCAAGTTCTAAGGCAGAATCACATAAATCCTTCACAGAAAAGTCACAATGTACTGCACCAAGCTCACTGAAAAAAAAAAAAAAAAAAAAAAAAATCCAAGATGGTGGAGGAAGAGAAATGTTGATTATATTTCATTCAACACTGAAAAACAAGGTACAAATTTGTTTCAATTACAACGTATAGCAATTGTTTGCATATTTGTATGCTAATTAGAATACTGAGCTGTTAGCTTAGCAAAATGCTAACACATCAAACGCTGCTAGAATCTAAAGCAAGTTGAGACTTCTCTACATTTCATAAAAACACACTGTTCTTTGTTATAATCAAACTGAAAGAAACCAAGACTGGCTGCAAAAAGGCAATGTTTGATCCATAAACAAATTATTCTTTTTGAGCCAATTCTGTTGAATTAGTTCACAAATCACAATGAACGTATCATTTGCTAACGACACGCTAGCATCAAACGCTCACAGGCAACATCACACATTAAAAAAAAAAAATAAAAATTCAAAGGCAGTTCAATCTTCACTACATTTCATAAAAACATACTAAACTGAAAGAAACCTAAACCAACTCGGTAACACGAGAGCAATGTCCGATTTGATGATAATCATTTTTTTCAATGAACCTGTTGAATCAGTTCATAAATTGCACTGAATGACTCATTTGCAAGTTGAAGTGCTTGTTTTGCAGCTAGTTTTTTTATTTTTTTTTTTATTTTAATTAGAATACTGAGCTATAAGCTTAGTGATATGCTAACATCAAACGCTACCGGAATCAAAAGAAAGTCAGTTCTCCTGTTCAGAGCTTTATTTGTGTGCGTCATAGAGACGCTGCTTATGTAAAACATTTCAAATTCTCAAGGGGTTATCGCTTTAATAACAAAATTAAAATTAAAAATTCAAATCAGTCACTTACAAGGCTGCATCTTAGTTAGAAAGCCATCTTAGAAGGTAGCAGTCTACCCAGGTTTTGTGACAGTCCCCAGGTTTCACAGATAAAAAGCTTTCAGGCGAGATATGCGAGCGCCTCTGATTCTTATTGTACGTGTAAAGTGCTAATACATAATTTCCTGGAGGATAAAAACATGCTCAAAATGCACAAAAATTGCCCCACCTTATCCGAAAACCTCAGGTTCGTTAGTGACATTTTCCAGTCTTGGCACTGACAACAAATTTGTGACATATCTTCTTCTTCACATTCATATTTCTGCTCGCTGGTTAACAGGTATTCATGCTTAGTAACCTGCATTAAGGTTCACCACTCCCCTGAAACCTGTTACTAACCTGTGCATTCAAAAGACGAGTGTGTGCAATGCAAACCGAAACAAATGAGGTCTACAGCTGGATTAGCAATGCTGCAACCATTGCGGCAATAGAGCTAGACCGCACATGACACATTCTGCTACACTTTAAGAGTGCACAGTTTCCTCTCTCTATTGTGTCTAGCTGAGGTGAGAGGATGAGGGCATCGCTCACTGCTTCCTTTAGTTCTTCTGCAGCGTCTCAGCCCGCCACCAGGGCCTGACGAGCATACATCGAGTGTGTGATGAGTGACAGACAGCCGAAGGCGCCCACCCTGGAGATCTGACAGGCTGGGAGATGCTTTCATGTGCCATCAGAGACAGAGGGGGTCTGAGAGAAAGGGGCAACAGGGGAGTGATGGGTAATGATGAATGGCAGAATTAATGAGGGTTATATTACAGAGTGATGCCACTTTCCGTACTGTGGTATGTGTGGCAGTCTCTGCATCATTCAGTGTGTTATGGGTATACATTTCACCTGAGGATCAGTAAAGAATATCCATCCATCAGTATACGGATAACACTGAACGTCTCAAGGTGTCAGGACAAATGTTTGCTTTTAAAAACCTACACAAAAGTGTCACATTTCAGAATTGCGCAGAATATCGAATGGGAAATATTGTAGGGGTGGGACTCGAATGAATGACGGTGAATCGTAAACAATAGTATCAGGGACATTATTATAAATAAAAATATAGTCCATTTTGACTTCATGGCTACTTTAAACCAGATTTTTACATTTAAATAGATTTTAAGCATTTTACTTTGTAAGTCTCTTATTTTAGTATTATTCTTGCACTATTAAAGTATTTATTAATATTTTGAATATTATTCAAATTTTAATATTTTGTATTTATTCATAATATTAATTTATGTTTAAGTTTGTGTTTTTGCAATTGTATTTGTTTTATATTAAGCATTTCTATTTAGCAATATTTATATTTCAATTTTAGTTTTAGTATTTTATAGCACTAAGTTTAAGGTTTTTTTAGTTAATGTTTTTCCATCTAATATTTACACTGCCAGTCAAAAGTTTGGAATAATTACAAAAATGTATTTTAAAAAAATTTAATTAATAAATAAAAGTGGTAAAATTGTGAAATATTACACTTTAAAATGATTGTTTATTCCTGTGATGACAAAGCTTAATTTCAGCAGCCATTATTCCAGTGTTCAGTGTCACATGATCCTTCAGAAATAATTTTAATATTTTATATTATAATAATATTTCACAAAATCACTGTTTTTCCTGCATTTTTGATCAAATAAAGGCAGCCTTCATGAGCATAATAGAGCATAATTATTACAAACCTTTGACCAGCAGTGTATATTCTAGTTTATTTCAGCTAATGAAATTAATATTTCAATTAATGAACACAATTTTTAAATAGTTTTAGTTAATAACAAGATTGGGTACTCTAGTTTAGTACATTTTTTGCTTGTCCGTACTTCCAGGTATTTATATTTAGGGAAACTTACTTTACTACAAACTAAAGCAGAATATATTCACAATATATTACTTTAACTTCACTACATTTAATAAAAACATAGCTACTGTTCCTTGTCATTTTAAACAGAAAACACAGAATAGTCTAGTGGGCAGTGTGCCGACATATAGGCCTAAAGTTGTTGTGTTATGGGCGTCCTAAGTTTGAATCTAGACAAGTTCCAAAAAGTGAGAGTCATGTCAGATTTCCCAATGAACAAAACAAAAAAATTAAAACCTTGAATCAGTTCACAAGTTGCACTGAACGACTGAATTGGTCATGTCTGACTCAAAATGAGTCAAGAACAAGCAGTTATATGATCCTCAAGTGTGCAGAAGATTTGACTAATGTTGCAAACAGTTTGAACGGATCCTGTCTGTACCAACAATCCCACTGATTCAAATACAGATTACCTCATAAAACTTCAAATTCCATGACTAAACACTGAGCCAGCAGATTGGAAGTGTTATAGTTTATGAGGTAGAACTGGTCGTTCTGGTGGACCAGCGCGAGCTCCCAGACTCTGTAACCTAATGCCTCTGACAGCGAGCTCAATCACAGGGCTCTGGTGCCTGCTGGAATGCAATCTGTGTGCTTCCCCCTCCAGCACTGCCTCACTTCCTCTGACACATCACACACACACTGATGGACTAGCAGCAGAGGAGCAGAACCTAAACCAGAAGAGTCTGAACTAACGTGGCGGTCACGGGAACTTCATCCAATCAAACAGTGAACACTTTGTAGTACTCCACAGGAGATATGCGTTCTATTTCAGTTCATTTTGAACAGAAGTCCATTTATAATGTTACTATAAACACTAAACAGTCCATTTTATGCCCTCGATTGCACCTTTTAGACTGCTACATGTAAATTATTTGAATCTATATATAATCTTGAATATAAATCTGGTTATATTTATGCATTTGGAATTGCATTCAAACACATTGTATCAGTTATTGGTTTCCCTAGGATTCGAACACATGACATTCACTGTAAAAAAATAAAAATTACCTGTGAATTTAACGGTAAAAGAGTGTAAAAATGCTACAGTAAAACATGTTAAATGGTTAACTGTAAGTTCCCCTACTATATACGGTGAAAAACTGTATTTGACATGTAATTTTACAGTAGTATACAGTTTTTGGAAGTGGAAAAAAGGACGTAGAATTTACAGTGAATAACTGTAAATTGACATTCCCAGAATTCCCTGTTATTTCAAATTTTCAAGTTTTTTTTTTTTTGTTGTTGTTGTTGTTGTTGTTGAAATAACTATGTTTCTTCTTAGTTTTTTTCTTATCAGTTTTGTATATTAGGCTTGTATGTTACATCTAATTAATGTTTATTGCATTATGTCAGTTTCATGTATGTTACCATGAGGGTGTTTAATGTTTGTGTGAATGAAATGTGTTGGCATTTCTAGCACCATACTCTGCCATATTGTACTTCAGCTTCTCTCGATTTATTAAGCATAACCGTATGTGATATTGCCCGCTTTTTTTTTTTTTTCCAAACCTGAAAACATTTCATTTTAATTTGCAGCTTGCATATCTTGCAATGGTAACAAGCCTCCACAAGCCATTATGGTTGCTGCTGCCAGGTTTCAAGAGTTTACATCCACCCATTTTTTCAAAAATTTATACTTTTCTTACCTATGGCTTACTTAAACTTCCCAACCTGGCAACCATGTACATGCACTTTCTCTATATTACAGAAAATACGCTGATGAGCTGAAAACTTCAGCAGACATGTAAGTTGAATAATAAATAATAATTGCGATTAATAATCATGATTGTATTTTTGAGAAAAAAATAATTGTGATTAACTGTTTATCACAGCCCTAGCTGAAATAGCTTACTTCCACTTTGAAATATAAGATGGATAATGTACAAGTTATAGAAGCTACTTTTTATATAAATATTTTTTTGGAAACTATTTGCAACTTGACATCTTCTAGTTGCTGCATGATTCCATGTTATGGAAAAGAGCAGCATTAGCGAATTTCTAAATATCTCCTTTTGTGCTCCATAGAAGAAATAAAAAAAATCATTTTGAAACAACATGAGATTGAGCAAATAAATGACAATTTAAATTTTGTGTGAAATATCCCATTAATTCAAGAGTCACTGAAAACCAATTTTCCATAAGCACGTATCCTATTCTCCAACTTGCACAGCCTTAGAAAAGCTCAAGTTTAAAAACAATTAATCACCTCAAAGAAACCCTGTGTGTGTTTTATCTAGGCCAAGGTTCAGATATCCAATGCCCCGTCGATGAGGAAGGCCATATAATGTCAGGGCAGCTGAACACACAAACCATGATTATTCAATAGTCATTTATGTGGTGCTAATATTGACGCGAGGTTTAGAGGAGAAATACAGGCCTGTTGATTTAGGCAGAGTACGGGGAATGAGTGCTGCTTACGTAAGTGTGTGAAACAGGATGGCCACACAAGCCTCTGGAAGACACAAATTCAGTTTATTAGGCCTTACATAGGGCTCCGTCAGGGGATGACCGCTTGAGACGGACTAGAGCAAAAGACATACAAGGAAATTGTTCTGTTCACAAAAGGACCTCAATATCTTTGGGGTGAAAACTCCCTTAGGGCTTCCTTTGACATTTTTCATAATAAAACCACTCATGATCAGACTTATGATCATGTTAACAGACTTCCAGTGTCTTTGAATAGCTATTGCAAGTCATATTTCAACAAACCACAAACCTTAAGTATTAAACTTTAGCGTGTAACTCGTCCTGCGCCAGACATGAATAATACTTCAAATAATGCCTCTTGTCGAGGCCAGGTGTGCTATTACTTTTGCAAGCATTCACACGGATGATTTTGCAATAAAAATCCACTTAAAGTACTTTAGAAAACCAGTATTGAGTTCTGCATTGAGAAGAACTACACATTTTCTATACAAAACGTAAAAACCTAAAAGTATTCATAACTAAAATTATACTCAGGAGTCAATCGCCAATAAAAGCACTAATAAATGACAAGTTAAAATAAAGTCTTGGCGGTTTTTACATCTCAATCCGGAGTAATTTTTAAGGCCCTTTGGCATTAAAGAAGAATTATACCAAATGTATTACACCATGTGGTAACAGCATGATCATAATTTAACCACCTGTTTCCCCACAAAGCCCAATAAAATGAATTAACCCTATAGCTGTTTAACCACAGAACCTATTTAGAGTATACAAAATATCCCTGATTTTTGCTTATTAACATAAAGTCCACTTTGTAGCTTAGATCAGGCAAGAACCAGCCTTTAGGTAAGAAATGACTTTAACTTTAGACAACTTTTAAAATCTGAACTGAATTTAAAACATTAAGCAACATCACACTTGCAGACTTATAGAGTTGACAGATTTTACAAAAAAAAAAAAAACATACAAAAAAAATCTATGTATAATAGGCAGACTCCAAACTTTTAGTTTTTTTTTTTTTTTTTTTTTTTTTTTTTTTTTAAATAATGATTCCATCCAGTTGCATGAGTTGATTTTCAGCTGTCCAAAATCGCATTACTGTATTACATTTCTTTTGAAGTATACTTCACTTCTAGGGATGGGACGGTTCTTGGTTTAAAAAAAAAAACAAAAAAAAAAAACACATTCGATGAAAAAAAAAAAAGTGGACAAACCATTCACTCTTGCTCAATGTGAGTGCCGTATGCTGGAATATGAGCAGTCATTTATTCCATCATCATGCTGATAGTGCGCCTTCACAGGTGAGACCTGAACAGCACACGTTGATATCCGTGTTTAAACTAAACTCATTTAAGCCTTGCCAGTTTAAACATTTAAGAGCCAGAGGACGCGAGCTTGCGCGCAGTGAGAAGATTTGTGCGTGCACTCATTCTAAGCGTGCAAATATTATGCTCTCTCTGAAGTATTGTATTTGAATGGACAAATTCACACAAAAATTATGTCAAAATTCCCGTATTGGTAAGTATCCAATAGCAGACATAGCCGGCTGAACGTACAGTATCAGTGCACTGGATCAGTGCATTCTCTTAAAGTGACAGCACTTTCTTAATATTAATCATACAGCAACAACAAGGAAATCACTCACTGCTCTTGATTGAATAGCTTTTGTAACTTTAATAAAGAATAATCTTTAATATATACAGTAAAACATGCAACGCTATTTTACATTTGATTACTTTATTCAATTTATGTAGCTAAAAACTAATGTTAGACCTACCTAAAAAAAAAAACTTGAAAATCACTGTTTATTTGTATCTTTACTCTATTGTATTTATTTGTGCTGTTGCTTGTAGTTAGATAGATTATTCTTAATTTCATTTGACAGTATAGGTTTTTCCCTAAACATAGCACATACCAAAATATACCGAAACAGTGATTCTAAAACCGTGATACAAACCGAACCGTGTGTAAGTTGAACCGTTCCACCCCTACTTACTTCTATATAGTTCGGAATTCAGAAGTGAGCTCGCGCTCATGCGGAGTAGCTTCAGCACTCACAACAGGAAAGCCCTGTTTAATTATGATAGAAGAGAGAACTAAACATTCAAACGTCTGCTTACACTTTAGGCCTGTGGCTGCTAATTTTTTTATTTTAATTTTGGCTTCTAAGGATTATAGCCGCGTTTCTTCTTCCCTTCACAGCGGTGCGCATTCGTTCCTCCCTAAAACCCAAACTTAAAGAAAGAATCAGCACAATTGGTGATTGTTGTAAAATGCCGTCTTTACTGTTGCTAAATTGCGGGACATGTTTGATAATAAAATGTTGAAAGCACAATCCGCACAAGAGACGCTGTTCCCCCAGGCTGAAATGTGTGCACGCGCTCCAAAACAGATAAGCTAATTACACTTTGAGCTTCGGGTGCACATCCAAATGATCAAATACACACAAAATATGTCAAAATGGCCGGCTTGGAGAGTATTCGCTTAAACACAGTTTATGTCTTAAGTGGACGAGAACAGTTTGGAGAAAATCCGATGTGTGTCAATATATTGTCTTAAAGTGACAGACTGGCGCTTGGGCCATCAATGTTAATCAAACAACAAAATGTCTGCTCATCAGTCCACGTCACTCCACGTAAGAGAGGAGCAGGGTCAGCAGAGCTCATTAAGCAACATGGCCTAAAAAACGGTGAAAAAACACTACCGTTGTTTACACTACCACTGAGAAATTTTAACCAAAGTATGTTATAGACTTTTCATTAAGACCCTAAAAAAATCATATCAACTTGTGGAAAATGGGCATCCGATGACCCCTTTAAGGAAAATATATTTAAACATTATTAATAAGGAATAATATGTTTGTCCATGTTTTAACTTAGTATACCTCTGTTGTGCAGAACTTATAAAATAAAAGTTGTTAAATTTTGATTTGATAACATTTTAAAACATTAATTAAAATGTTAAAGTGTGATATAGATATACATAAGGTGTATAGCTTTATTTTTTAATTGTTTTTTAAAACACAGTTTTTTTTTGTTTTTTTTCCCAGAGGGGAGACTTCAACACTTCATTAAAATGGTTTCGAGTTTGTTTTAAAGGGGTCATATGATGCGATTTCATGTTTTCCTTTGTCTTTGGAGTGTTACAAGCTGTTTGTGTATATATAAGATCTGTAAAGTTGCAAAGATTAAAATCTCAAACCCAAAGAGATATTCTTTATAAAAGTTAAGACTCTGCCACGCCCCCCTAAAAGGCCTCATTCAAACACACCCCCACATGTCTACGTCACAGTGTGGGAAGATTTGCATAACACCGCCCAAACGTATACGCAATGAAAGACGACGTAACTTTTATTCTCGCTGCAGTATTGTTGCTGCCGCCGCCATGTCGTGGAGACGCCGTGTGCTTCGTTGTGAAAGTGAAAGTACTTTGTTTGGCCTTCCAAATGAGGACACAACTAGAAATCAGTGGTTAAAGGGATACTCCACCCCAAAATGAAAATTGTGTCATTAATCGCTTACCCCCATGTCGTTCCAAACCCATAAAAGCTTCGTTCGTCTTCGGAACACAATTTAAGATATTTTGGATGAAAAACATCTGTCGCTTTATAAAATTCAGATTGAACCACTGATGGCAGATGGACTATTTTGATGATGTTTTTTTATACTTTTCTGTGCCTTGACAGTGTAATTTACTTGGCAGTCAATGGGACAGTCACAAGCCTCCCGGTTTCCATCCAAAATATCTTAAATTGTGTTCCGATGACGAACGAAGCTTTTACGGGTTTGGAACGAAATGGGGGGTAAGTGATTAATGACATCATTTTCATTTTGGGGTGGAGTATCCCTTTAAGTTATATTTACAACACTGTTCCAGAACAGTACAATGCAAATATTCGAGTGTGTGCAGCGCATTTTACGGAGGACTGTTTCCTGATCCTGGGAGAGAGTAGTCTACAATGTGAACACTATGTATGGCTGTGAACACTATAAAGTGGGGCAATTCCAACGTCGCAAGGACAGTCTGGTGCTTCTGACTCACAGCCTATAAGTACGTTTCGATATTTAAAGAATTTGCTACTGACTATTCAAACGCGAGTTTTGAGCTGTGTAGAGTAGTGCTTGTTTGGCGTTTCTACGATCACAAATGCAGACATGGTGTTCTGTTTACGCGGCGCGGCGCAACACGTAAAAAGACTGTATGAGTCATTATAATCAGTAATTATGTCCTCATTGGATGCAAGAAATGCCTGATTTATAATGGGTTTTATTGTTTTAGTCTCGTCGCACCGGGACATGGCATCACAATACGGTGAGGGACGTAACATTTCCGTCACATGCTTGAGGTATTCGGCCAATCACAATGCACTGGATAGCTGGCCAATCAGAGCACACCTCGCTCCTCAGAACGATGAGCTTTGTAAAAATCGACACGTTTCAGAAAGGCAGAGCATAGAGGAGCAACAATAATGTACAGTATGTGGAAAATAATGTGTTTTCTGAACCTTAAACCACATAAACACATTGCATTACACCAAATTCACAAAATGTTCTTTTTAGCAACATCATATGACCCCTTTAATAAAGGATTTGTTCACTCAAATAACTTGTTCATATTCTTTTAAGAGTCATTGTTACTGATAACAATTAGGCTTATTGTTTAATATATACCGTGAAACCGTGTTATTTTCTGACATGATTATCATACTGTAAATATCTCATACCATTACAACCCTATATTAAACGCACACTTCAGAATAGGGTTGTAACGGTATGAGATTTTCAAGGTATGATAATCGTCTCAGAAAATATCACAGTTTCATGGTATATAAACAACATAATATAAACAATAATTCAATCAGTAACAATGACTCTTAAAAGAATAAGAACAAGTTATTTGAGTGAACAAATCCTTTATTGCAACAAACTTGAAACCATTTTAATGAAAGTCTCCCTTCTGAAAAAAAAAATTAAAAAAACAATTAAAAAATAAAGCTCTCTCACACTTTAACATTTTAATTAATGTTTTAAAATGTTATCAAATGAAAATGCAACAGCTTTTATTTTTGGAAAAGTGCTGCACAACAGAGGTAGGCTATACTAAGTTTGTTTAAATAATTATGTTTAAATAATTAATTTCTGTCATGACTTCAAGTTAAATTGAACTTTTATTTTGACGGGTTGTAGCAGACCTTTGAGTTTCAGAGTGTATTTGACAATGGTTTTTCTCAAATAAAACTGGGAAATGTTTATTTAGGTTTTCTCTCAGAGCAGCTCTGGTGATGTTCTTGTTTATGTAGACGCTGAAAACACCATTAGTGTCATGCATGCGTACTTCAGTATGTAGTAGATAAAACGGCGCCACTCAAATCTACTTTTGTTTTATCCATCCATCAGATGTTTTAGGTGACAACCTCGTTATACTGTAAATCCCATGTTCACGACTGCACCGGGATTCCCTCTGCATCACGGAAATCATACAGCCTTATAACTTATTATAAATGCGACATACCTTTATCTGCATGGAGGGATGGTGTCCGCAGATATGAACGAACATATTGGATGTATTGCCTGCTTTTGCAGCCACTTTGTGTCCACATTTTTTGCAAATTGGATCCGTCCTCAATAGGGATGGCTTGGTACAAGTATCGGTACCGTTCGGTTCTTGGACAAATTCCAAATGTCACAGGAACATGCCAGCTGAAGATTATGAGGAAATTACATCGCTCCCTTCGCCAAGTGCATTCCAAACGACTACATTATGACACCCACGTGCCCTGCTCACTCCAAAGTCCCCACTCCAAGGGGATAGGGATGATCACTTCCATTTGGAATTTGTCCGAGAACCGAGCAGTACTGATACGCGGACCGAGCCATCCCTAGTCCTCAAGGACAACCCCACATTCATTTTTTTTTTAAATATCTGAATTATTCCCATATCATACTACAGATTTAAACTTTTTTTTCGGCGGGGGATGGAGATTAAATATAATCTGTCTCTGCCATTTTCTCCACTGTACATGCGTGTAAGCAGCCAAGTGAATGCAGAGTGAAGCAGCCGAAATAAATTGCATATGCGTGATTTTTTTTTTTTCTTAACCGTAGATATGCAAATGTTTACGGTATGGTAACCGTGCACGTTCAAACTGCGATCGACCGTCATACCGGTATATCGTTACAACCCTACTTCCGAATCTCAGCAGAAGCTGTAGGTTTTCACCTACTGTTTTTTTGAATACTATGAATTTATACTACTCCTTTCACATACTGTTTTTCACCTACTAGGGCCTATATAATATAGAAGGAGTCATATTTAAATGCAGCAATTGTTTTCATCGGTCATGCATCTCCTATCAAGAACGCACATGTTTCTGTGAGAGTTTGTCCGGAATGATTTAAAAATGGTGAGCAATCCTCAGTCATTAGTGTAGGTTTTACTTCTGTTACCATATAGTGCGCATGTGCGTGTTTGATAATGTTTGCAAAACTGCAAAATACCAAGTCTCTAAATGAACCAAACACAGACTTTTGGTTGACTCAAAAGTAAGCATGAAGCGAAAAAAGGACCCAGTCGTTCTGAGAAAGCAGCTTAAGATGTGTTCATGTTTAGTTACTGACACATCATGGCAGTTTAATAATCAGACTAGGACATTCAACAATATCTATTTTATTTTAACTAGTGACTTATATGTTCAATAAAGAATAGACAATGGAAAACAACAGTCTTCTCTCAGCTCCATCATGAGGATGAATTCACTGCCGCAATCAAAATATCTGCTGATTTATAAACCATGAGACCTGCCACAATGGCAAACAAACACATTAGTGCACTAAATCCTGCAGCAGAGAAGTGGAAAACAGTCATTTCACACATTGAACACCTGTTTTTCCCTTGGCCTATTTTACAGATGTCAAATGCTTAAATATTTCAGTTTCTCCCGCTCAAACACACAGGTGACACACCACTTCAGGTGCATTGATGTTAGTTACAAAACCTATATAAATCACAAACTTTCAACATGAAACGCTAACTGTAAATGAGATGTATTTCCAAGTAAAAACAGGATGCTGAAAAGCCAAAAATGTCAAACAGAGCTTGTTTTTTTTTATCCATCAGAAATTGATTGGAGTGCAAGTTTGCAGTGGATTGTGGAGGACTATGTCCCTCCTGACACACCGTCGGTGCCCAGTGTTTAAAATGTATGCAACCAAATTGATGTTACTACATTCAGATGAAAGATTATGAAAAACAAAAATAGTTTTTTCTTTGGAACAACGCGAATAGTGTGCTATAAGACCAGGAACATGTGTTATGAAAGTAAATAGGGTTAATTTTGATTTCATGTTGGCTTCAAGTTATCTAACAAGGTGAACTCGAGAGTCTGTGACATGGCCCAATAAGGCCATGAAACATTGAAATACACAGAGAAAATGCCACAACAGACCCCTCTATCATGGTTTAAAACAAAACCATAATAAACTATGAGGTGCTTACCAAAAGGTCTCTGAATACAGAACTGAAAATTGCATTATAACCATAAACGCATTTTCTATCACCACTTTGTTATCCTTTATTTCTTTTTTAAAACATACTATGATTAATTAATAATAATGAAAAATAAAAAATAAAATAATAATCAATGTTAAAATAATCTGTAAACTTGCCTGCCGGCCACTTTTGAACCTGTGGACTTTCAGAAAATAAACTTTTTAAACACACATTTAACACTTAGTTTAACTTGCCTACTAACAATGTCCAAGATTCAGTAATTCTGTAATTTCTGCAATTTCTTTTAAACCAACAAATATCATTTGCAATTTCGAATTTATATACATTCTGTTGTGACATTTTTAGAATAAAAAATATTTTCTTCAAACATCACGTTTCAAATTTCTTTTCAAGCTCTTCTTTGACACTTTGTCTTGGTAAACAAGTGCATAAAATTTGGAGAAACTTCATTTGAGGGAAGCTGATGGTTGTGGTGAAAACTGCGCAACAACTGAGGGACAGTCATAATTTGTGTAAAAATGTCATTTGGATATTTGTGTAATAAAGTATTTAAATGGTTTGTCTGTGAAGACCAACTTTTTTTTAAATGAAGGATTTTCATACTTTGGAATTGAATATTTGGGTCTGAGACAAGGGTAAAATAATACAAAAAAAACTATATATAAAATGCATTTCAAAAGTAGCACATAAAAACTAATGTGACCTTTCATACAACAAAAAAGTTGCAGCTTGTTAGTTTTAATTAAAAAACAACAACAATCCCATATAAAAGTGGTCACACAGATATGATTTTCTCCCTTGTGGCCTCGTCGTGTTTGCTTGAGCAGGTTTAACTATATGGACTTACTCAAGCAAACAGCATTACTGTGAAACAGAGAACAGAAACACGTGTCGGGTAAATGAGGGCAGATCTGGGTATTGCAGCAGTTTCCTGATACACAATACTTCCACCTTTTCAGTGTCTTACCCTTGTTT
Organism: Spinibarbus caldwelli; assembly: GCA_039654775.1. Lineage (NCBI taxonomy): Eukaryota > Metazoa > Chordata > Actinopteri > Cypriniformes > Cyprinidae > Spinibarbus > Spinibarbus caldwelli. Next base: position 24,570,441 of record CM077262.1, on the reverse strand, counting down.
TTATGTGATATATGCCCAGAAATACAAGTAAAGGTACACAATGACCAATGCAAGCCTGTGGTGCCACTGTACAAACTTAACAACACACGCTCATGTTACTGCGACTGTTATAAATCTCAGTGCTCCAAGGACGATAGAGTTACCTTCAAATATCTGAGCCATTACACTGAAGTGTTATTTAGGATATTAATTATATAAACATGTCAAGCAAGATTCTCTTCAAAATGTTTCTCTGCCATGACAGGAGTTACTGTAAATCGAACCAAAGTTTAGGGCCTTATGATTTTTGCAATGTTGAAAATACAGACGGAATCGCAGAATCCAGTCATAAGTGGAATTTACTGTAAAACATGGAATACAGAAAATTATTGTTGTTAAGTTTTATAAAATAAATTCAATTGATTAGACATGCGTTGTGATTACTAAAATTTAATCAAACTATACAATGGAAACCAGACAAATCAAAACAGAAAACAAGGAATTTTTAAAATAAAATAAAATGTATTTCATAGTGTTGGGAAAAAAAATATTTTTGTTAAACTTTTAATAAATTGTTGTTAAAGTTTCATGATTTCAATTAATTAGACATTACTAGTTACTAGTTTTCATTTTCATTAAAATGGAGTCATTTAAAAGAAAAAAAAATAAACCAGGACAATTTAATTTGGGGGGGGGGGGGCTGCATCGCTGCTTTCCGGCATACACCATGCCTACCAAGTAAGGGTACTATTGGCAGTGGAAACGCAAGCCTGATCAGGGTTACCCGAATCAACATACTGAATCGTACTGTACTGAATTGTACTGTATCGTACTGTACCGCTCAGTGGAAACGAGCCATTAGGCAGATCGGGACCGGCACATTCCCTTCAAAACGAAAGTAACGTTAATCCTTCTTCAGCGGCTCAGATGACGGGAGTAACTGACGACTGCTATATTCATTATTACATCCAACAACAAAACACCTAAATCGCTTAATCAGAGATATTCTTGTCTTCCCCTGCACCGGAGTCGACACAATTCCGGACAGCTCTCAGCTCACTCAGGGCGGGTCTAAGGTAAAATAGCCTTGTCAATCAACTATCGTGGGAGGGGCCTGTACAGAACTATGTCATTCTGACAGGAATCTCAGAACAGCCTGATTTGAGAAAGGGCATTTTAAAATATCGATTTAAAAAAAAACACTGGGTGGATTTTTATCATTATAGGATGGATGTGTACACACACTTCCAACACACATTTATGTTCAAACAACTTGTAAAGTGAATTTTGCATCCGATGACCCCTTTAAATCTAATGATCGGTTAGCTCATATCACATCAAACCATGCAAAGTATTATTATTGTTATACTTTATTCTCAAATAATTAATGTTAACAACATCAACATTGCGTGACTATGAGTATAGTGTGTATTAGTGTATAGATTTCAATTTCTGTACAGTGTAATCTAATTGTCATACCATTCGAATTTTATAAAGAAATTCTTTTAACCCAAAAAGCAAATGCTCCCTTCTAACTGGTTTTCTTTAAAATACAAATCTTGTGAAATCCCAGGCTATCTGTAATCTGAAGCACATTTAAAACTGGAATATAATTTCATTCACATGTGTTTCATAAACACATAATCCTTTCTGGATCACAATCTGCCATCAAAATGATACATTTAATTATTCTAGCTGCTGTGAGAAAAGGCTATAAACGATGCGCCACCTGCAGGATCCTCACATGCGAAAGCCTAGTAGCCGGGACAACTTTTTTATGTTTACAGACGTGACATAAAAGTGCCATGCTTGAATTTCCCGCAAATTCCTACCCATACCGCTCAAATTAGAAGACATTATTATAAGCTAACTGTTGTGAATCGGGCTAAAGTTAGGGATGTGCGGGTCTAGTCGACTAAACGGTACAGCTCCTGCTAGTCGAAAACTGATAACATTAGTCGATTACACTAGAGAAAAAAATGATTTTATCATTCAAATTACCATCATTTTAACATTACATTTAAAACATTTTAAATAAGTTAAAATAAAACTTTTGGAAAAGAATGCATATCAAAATATTTAAATATATTATATTTTTAAAAGCGTATCTGGGCGGAAACTACATTTTTTACCTCAGACTTCGCATTCGTTTTCTTCATGTCAGTTTGCGGCAAGCTCCAGCAAGGTGTGGGATTATTTTGAATTAGAAGGGAACGGAAAAGTTGTGTGTAAACTGTGTAATGTCAGATTGGCTTACAATAACTCTACTGGAGCGATGCGTAATCATATTCAATACAGGCACATTATATATGCGTTAGCTTGGAGGCTAGCTAAAGCCAGCAAATGTCAATCATGTCATACACTACAACCCATCGCTGCGGTCCGTGATCCCATCCGCGCCGTCTATTCCTCTAAACGAAGACCCACTTCAGTGGTGGTGTGGGATTTCCAGGCTCTTTTCGAAACTGTCTGCTTGCTTGTAGTTATCTCTCTGCGTGCCTGTGACTTCAGTTCCTGCCGAGCGCGTTTTTTTTTTTTCAAGTGCAGAATCGCCTCTAGTCCCGTCTTTCGCCAGACCACGTTAACATGTTAAATTCACTGAACAAATGCACATGGTCTGAGTAAGTAAAACAAGCATTGTTTTGTTTTTAGACAATATAGCCAACATGAAGTACATTTTTAAAAGCGGTTTTAATGCTATTCCTTGATAAACTTTCCTATTGTTTTTGACTTGTTTTAATATGTTGGCTAACGTTATATGAAAATTAAAAATTCTGTCAGTCTATTCATTGATTTTCCATTTCTGCATTGCTCCAGCCGATCTGAATAAATAAGCTATTCACTGGTTTATGTTGAGTGTATGCTCTTCCTTTTTTTCAGTTTAACGACCGCCTAAAATTAAATGATGATCACGCGAGGCAAGCATACGACATAATCGTGACCTATTTTTAGCAGAATTCATTGAAGGATTTGACAGTGTGATTCAAAGATGAAGTATTTCAAGTGAAGGCTGTTATATAGACACGCACTGTTTTTTTTCATTCTGAAATATTATTAATGAAATTTTATTATTAAGGATATTATTAATGAAATATTATTAATATATAACACATTTCATTCTCAAAAATGAAATCAGTCACAACAAGATCAAAACATGCATTTAGAAAATAGATAGGGTGAATAAAAACATCTTAAAATATATATTTTATATTAAAATCTAAGATATAATGTATTACATCTATATAAAAAATATTTCTATAACAGTCATTATCATCCAAAAAGCAACTGTTCAGTATTGAAGAAAACGAATCCCAGTCAAACCAGATTTCAGGCCAAGCCCAGTCTCAGCCAACTTAAAGACCCAGAAACGTAATACTGCAGTAGCTTTTGGCCGACTGCTCTAACAAAAGCAGCGAAAGACAGACGCGTGCGGCAAATCAATGCCACGTCACTGCAGGCGTCTGAACAGCAGGTGCTGCTCTGAGAGCGGGGGGTCGCGAGGACTCAATGAGACCGCTGTGCTTCCACAGACACGTTTGGGGACGGCGGGGTCCCCGCAGACCGCAGACAAACCGTCCAACTTCTGTGAATCCCGCTCCCCTCGCGGAGGAAATGGCAAAATATAAATAGCTGCTTTCACCATTTTCCCAACCCTTTCTCCTTGATCCCGGGCCCCTCAGCTCAGCGGGATCCGGGGCCCCAGACAAAATGTCTCTCGCTCATTCATTTGAGTTCTCTCTCTCTCTCTCTCTCTCTTTTTTAACTTAATGAGAGGCTGTGGAGAGAGCTGTCAGTGTGACAATAATTACAGAAACTCACCAGCTGCAACAGGCCTTGGGCCCCAAAACATTCATACACATAACTGTGAGGTCATGGAAAAAGGAGGGCTACTGTATCTCGGCCGTCCCTCAGACGCTGAATACTGGGTTACTTTAATAAGACGACAGTAGAGAAAATCAAATAACAGTAGTTATGACTGCTCATCCCTGTAATTCAGATAATGTCAAGCTCAGTCATACAGGCCACCAGATAAACACAAAACCACAGAAAGGGGGATATTAGCAACTGAGTCCCTTTCTGGACCAGGTGTGTATGTGAAAAATAATAAAAAAAAAAGACAATAAAAGCTGCAGGTACTCTGACAGGAGGTGAAGTGTGCAGATTTCTGCAGGGCAATGCAGTGCACCGCACCCAACATGCCACAAAAACACGTGTGATCGACTGGATTAAACATACAGTATCCCGTCACAAATAACCAAGAAAATTTGGAAATGCATGTGTAAAGTTATAGGTCTATGGGTGTTTATAATGGTGTAGCTATGTGGTTGCTAAGGTGTTTTAACATGCCGCAATGTGGTTGCTAGGGTGTTAGGGGTAGTTTCTAAAACAAAAAGAGCCCACGCTCAAGTCTCAGGGATATTCTGATCTGTAGAGTGAAGTTATCTACATTGTTTTGATCATCGTCAAGCAAAAATGAACTCTTAGAATAACCTACGTTATGCTTTCAATCAGTAGTGAATAACTAGTTGGGACCAAATGTTGGTTTGTAATTATCGATAAATGTATAATTCCCATAATTTACAGAAATATATTTGTTTTATCATTCTTTCTTACAACAGCTTTGGTTTAATGTTTGAGCTTGAAATTAAAGTCGATAGTAGAACGAGTGTAAAAAAATGAAAACATTGGAACGAAATCATTTAATCGTATACCTGTTAATCTGTATAGATTACAACAATCACAAATAATGTTATTTCCTAACATACATCAGTTTAGATAACGTTTCTCACTACTAACAAACCATTAACTACGACTTTTGCCTCAACAAACTCCTAATTTGCTGCTTATTAATAGTTAGTAAGGTATTTGCTAAGTTTAGGTATTGGGTAGGAGGTAGAATATGGTCGTGCTTTATAAGTACTAATAAACAGCCAGTATGTTAATAACAGGCATGCTAATAAGCAACTAGTTAAATTGGTCTCGATACTAAAGTGCTACCAGTTTTTCTTAACTTGCATATTTTGTCTTGCTTTCCAGTACAAACATTTAAACATCCAAAAATCAAGATACGTTTACTTCAGATGCTAAATTACTTGTTGTATACAAATGAAGTGAGAACTATTAGGCCTATCATATGTCATTTTGCTTCTACTGTAATCATGAATTAAGAAAGTTTAGATATTTATAGAGGAAAACAAGACAAAAACACCGAGTAAGAAAATCACAAGTTGGCCTTTATCACCTCATGTTCCCTAAAATTACAAATATTTTCGAAATAGCACTATTTGTACGAAATAATGAGTAGACACGGGCCAATTATTTCATTCAAATGTATTCATTTCTATTTTTCATTATTAATTTTAGGTTAGATCAAGCACTTGAGACACTAACGTGACCTTTATTTGTGGAATGTGCCATTTAGGCTTTTCATTTCTGTGTTTGCTGGGAAATCTCACACGAATTTGATCGTAACTCACAGTTCGATGTGAAAGTAATAAAAATACATGAAGTACTGTACCATTACATTCAACAGAACACAGATGATTTATACAGACCATAAAGACCAATTCCACCCAATCCAAGCATTTAGACATTAACTGAGAGCACAGCAACTAAATCTAGCAATTGTTTCTGTTTATTTGGTGTTGTCTTGATAACTCTTGCATAATAACCAGATATCAATACAGAAATCCCATCTAAACAGATGTCAAAAATCATAATCATATCTCGTGGACAATGATAAAAATAGCAATATTTGCAGTTTATAGCAAATAAAACAGCCTTTTATCGCAACAAAGACCCCCATGAAGCTAACAGTACTGCATTGTGCCCAGAGATTTCAATGTAAATGCCATAAGGCCTGTTGAACACAAACATTACAGCAGTTTGTATATGATTCATGTTTTTAATATCAGACCATTTTCTGTATATATCTATGGATGTAATGCAGTTTGTCCTGAAATCACAGCAATATGAGGCCTGAACACAGCCTTTACCATTACACTGATTGATCTATAACACATCTCTGTGATTGTTTCCTTTTTATATTTCTATCGTTACGAAGATAATTGTTTCCACCCAGAACAACCATCGAATTTACTGCTTTAGCTCTATGCGCTACAATCAGACCATAAACTCTCACAAATATCTGTTATCTTACCCTTCAGTGCTCCGATCTGCACCCCTGACTCCCGTGTATCCAGCACACACTCGATGATCAGCACTATTTAGACCACAGCCGTGTTTTCCAGCTACATATTCGCTGATGTTTTCATGGGAAGGGTTTCTATGCATCCAGCGTGAGACCTGCGGTTCTAACGTTACTCAATCAATGCACCGCTGCGCTATCTAACCTGCTGCAGGAGGCGGGGCTGTCTAGAGATTACTCGTTTACTCATTGGTTAGCCAAGAGTGATGTCTTTGCTCATTGGTCAGTGCGCACGTCCATCAATTGTATGCTCTGGGCTTGTCCCGAAAGTAGCTAAATATTACACGGGGCACTGTGGAGTTTCGGTAGTGGGTCAGGTTCGCAATTCCAGATTTTTATAATCTATTATATTATATTATATTATATTATATTATATTATATTATATTATATTATATTATATTATATATTATATTATATTATATTATATTATATTATATTATGTTATGTTATGTTATGTTTTGTTATCTTATAGTATAGTACAGTATAGTATAGTATAGTATAGTATGTTATGTTATGTTATGTTATGTTTTGTTATATTATATTATAAAGAGATGGTTTATGCATATTGTTGTTTGCTATAAAATAACTTTTTTTTTAAAATAGATTGAATCAAATATCAAATTATCCTGTTATCGAAATTTTGTTGTGGCCTAGATGATTTTATCTGTTAAATAACCATATCACTGTATGCTGCAGAAGATCATCACTGGAGTATATATCTTTCTAGCACACTTAGAAATGTTATCTATTAATCAATATTATCTACATATTGCTTAATATTGTGTAATATTTATATATTATAATTTTTTTTTTAAATCCATAATTAACTTCTGGTAATATAATGCAATAGCATTATATTACTAGTAGCTAATTGGGGATTTTTTTATTTTTTTCCCCCCATGATTCATACAGTGGAGACCAAAATCATGTTGTTGTTGTTGTTTGTTTGTTTTGTTTTTTTTGCTTGTTTTGATTTAAATTTGGAAATTATGTAGGCTATTTCATAATTTTAAAGAAAGAAATGCTACAGCAATACACACACACACACACATATATATATATATATATATATATATATATATATATATATCATGTGCATCATGTTTTCATCATCTTAAGTGTTAACATTGAAAAAAAGAAAGAAGTATCAAACACTAAGACACTCTGACATTCAATATTTTTTTTTTTTTTTTTTTTGCAGAAATATAATTTGTAATCAAAAACTTTGTATTAAATTAGAAAAATAAAAGCAGTGATCTTGAACTTTTGGACCAAACGTATGCTGCATTAGAAGATGACAGGATGCGTTGTGTGTATAATGCCTCGTCTTCTGAACTATCAGCTTATCTCTAAACGCACCTGAATGAGTTACATTGATATGACCGTATTCAAAGTCCCTCACGCATGGCTGATAGAGCCATTAGATGGTGCACAACGCTGCAGGATGCAATCTGTTTCCTGTCCTAACAGATGGACTTTACTGTACGTGTCCTGCAGTGCCCCTGCCTTCTCCTGTCCATAATCCCAGAGCGTGATATGAACACGTCTACACCCCGAGAATCCAGCCTCCTCACGCTCACACTATCCCTCACTACACCGAAGGAATCTGTGCTCTGAGCTCTCTGACTCAGACATTCATGAAGAATGTGGTGAACATGTGATGATAACATTACTTAGAGGAAGAAAGAAAGTGAATGTCTAGCAATGTATAAATGTTCATTGTAAATTGCTAAATATCAAATTTTATGAGGGATTAATAAAGAACATTGTATTAATTGTAATTACTGATAAAGTATGGAATTGTGAATGTACTGTTATTAAAGGAACAGTTTACCCAGAAATGATAATTTGCTGAAAATGCTCACCCTCGGGTCATCCAAGATGTAGATGAGTTTGTTTCTCCATGTGAACAGATTTGGAGAAATGTAGCATCTCTTGCTCAGCAATGGATCATCTGCAGTGAATGGGTGCCATCAGAATGAGAGTCCAAACAGCTGATAAAAACATTACAATAATCCACAAGTAATCCACACCACTCCAGTCCATCAGTTAATGTCTTGTGAAGTGAAAAAATGCACATTTGTAAGAAAAAAAAATCCCTCATTAAGACATTTTTAACTTCAAACTATCCCTCTGTTGTCGTCTCACATCAAAATCCACCCACATATTTGCTTAGAGCTGTTATGGACCGTTTACGCATGTAAACAGTACTCAATCTGTGCATATTTCTCTCCTGATTCAGCTGAGGTGACTTTTCAATGGAGAAAGCAATATTACAGATAGTGGGACTTTAGCCAGAAGCAACAGTGTGAAGATAAAACGCCTTAATGATTACTTGTGGATATTTTGTTTTTATCAGCTGTTTGGACTCTCATTCTGACGGCACCCATTCACTGCAGAGGATCTATTGGTGAGCAAGTGATGCAATGCTGCATTTCTCCAAATCTGTTCTGATAAAGAAACAAACTCATTTACATCCTGGATGGCTTGATTTTCATTTTGGGTGAAATATCCCTTTAACTGTTATGGTTAGACTGTATATTTTTTTCTCTCTCTCTTCTTTTATAAATGGATAAAAGAAGCTCATGTTGTTCCAAACCCATCTAGTGTTATTTTTGTTTTTGTAGAACACAACAATTCTTTAAGAATCTTTATACAGCAAATATAATCCATAAATGAACTAAAATACACCATAAGTAATTCATTTGACTGTGTGCTGTATTCCAGGTCTGATAGACAAATACAATAGCTTTGAATGTAGTGCATCTTTTTCGGTCCTTTTTGGAGCTTTACAAACTGTATTGAAAAGAGCTGCATTAATTTTAATTCTTCAAATCCCCTTTTTGTATCCCACAGAAAAAAAAAACAAACAAACAAAAAAAACATCTTACTGGTATGAATCAACGTGAGGCTGAGTAAACAGTGACATCATTCTTGATTGAAATATTCCTTTAAGAATAAAATGTCTCCAAAGCCTCCAAAGTGCCACCTTGTGGAGCACTGGAGAAATTTCATGCTCTGCCATTTAAAAGATTTATTACAAAAATATCTCTAGGACCTGCCAACAGACCGAGCAGCGATTCATCGTGACCACAGCTTTCATATACCTGAGGGAAACAATGATTACTTTGATCTTAAATATAACCTTTGTGGCAGGCTATAAACAAAACTAAATACCACTGAAAATGAAGCTGGTAAACAGCAGAGCGGCTGGGGTTATTTAGAGTGGGACTCATTTCATGAGATTCTACCACAGACCATCAAGATGATGACAGTTATATATATATATATATATATATATATATATATATATATATATATATATATATGTATGTATGTATTTACAGACTTTTTAAATCTTTCATATCGGAAACAGGAGATGAGGAATGAAAACATGGAGCATGTGCACAACCCAGTGCACTACGGCTACAAAAATGATGATGGTTATGATGATAAAATATTAACAGATATTTATAATCATGAGAGTGAGTCAATTAAGTTCAAGAGAATTGTCAGAACTGAAATGGAAGACACTTCCTCTGTGCCAATAATACATCATTTGAGGTTGCGTAATCTTATCAAAAGAGGTTTTCTTTCAAGTCTGATGAGATTAAAAAAATAAAAAATACAATGATGCCTAATTCCAAGCACAAATTCCTCCATCACTCAGGCAGGGATTGTATTGATCGCTTTCGCATACTGAGACAGAACTGAAAAAAATCAATACAATTTAATTTATAACATTTTTGCAGAAGGATCTTTGTTCTCTTTAGATATATAGCCCACGTGGTCAGATTAGAGCAGTTGTTCTGGACTGGTGGGTCATGACCTGAAGAACAGGTAGGAAATGGGCCAAAAGAGCAAAACAAAACAAACAAACAAAAAAAAAAAAAAACCATGGTAAATGCTCAATAAAATGCATATAATTGTGCATATTTAGATATCAAAATAAGTAGGGAATCTTAAAAGAGAGGAGAAAAGGGTCTCGCTTCCAATCAAACACAATATTTTAGTGCAAATTCATCTGTCATTTGGTTGAAGCTAGAACATTTTTTACACTGAAATATTGGCTTAAAAATATTATATACAGTATATATATATATATGTGTGTGTGTGTGTGTGTGTGTGTGTGTGTGTGTGAACAATTATTAATTCATTAATTATTAAATAACTAAAAACTAATAAAATATCTGAATACATTTAATAAATTGTTAATAATTGGCTCTGTAGAATCTGGGAAATTCAAGGTGAGAACCATTGGATTAGCACTGAACATTAAACACAAAAAGTGTAACAAATTCAATGCTTGGTGTGTGAAATTGTGCAAAATTGTGCAACACTGCATTCTGATTTATCTGTAAGAGTATCCAATCCTGCTGTTCATAGATTTAGGCTACTGCGTCTTACTCTTGCTTCAGTGACACAAGAAAAAAATCAATGCTATCAGAGGGGGGCACTATGAATCACTGTTTTTATTTTCACACATCAACAGTTAGCAAAGACATTACACCAATGGCACTCTTCCAACGACACGATTCGAAACAAATGCCGAAGATCCAGACATTCAATGATTGCACATTTGTAAGAGAAAGGGGATCGGGAAACACTGCACACACACACACACACACACGCACATATACATGCCCCCTCATGCGCTCAAGTACAAACACGTCGATGCTCTCATTTGATCGGCGAGTCCAGAATCTCTTGGTAATCTTGTCGGATGGCCCGGCCCACCCTGTAAAGCTTGAGCCCCGTGAGGACGAACACGCTGACCATGATGACCAGCGCTCCGAAGACGTCGTACACAGACGGGATCATCCGCAGCACGATGAGCTGAAGAAACATGGCCACCACGATCTCCAGATGCTGAACGGTGCTGACCAAAGCTGGGTGGAACTTGTTGAGGGCGTAGTAGACGCCCAGGAACGCCACGGTGGAGCAAACACAGATTCCCATGAGGTAGCCCCACGTCTCGCCATCCAAGGGAATGATGGGTTCTTGCATGATGAACATAGTGGACGCCCCCCACACGGTTCCCGTCCAGCCGAAGGTGAAGAGCGCCGTCCACATGCTGACGCGCTCTTTGATGGCCCGGTACACGATCATGGACAGGGCGGCGGTCAGACCCGCCATTACAGTCATCGTGTAGCCGAAGGCTTCCTTCCAGAATCCCAGAGGAGACTTTTCCTCGGCAGCGATGTTGGGGATCATGACGAGACACAGGCCGAAGAGGCTGCCTACGACTGTCACTACGTCTGTGTAACCGAGACGTTCGTCTAGGAGCAAGAAGGCCAGAACGGCGCTGAAAACCGTAGTCGTCGCCCGCCACATGATGGTGCCGTTGCTGGGTGGAACAATGGCGAAGGACGTGTATGCGCACGTGATGGAGATGACGTTGCAAACCCCATAGAAGAACAAACGTAACCGATAGCCCTTGGGCCCGAAGGGAGCTTCTTTGTAGTAGAGGACCACCAGTATAGACAACACTTGGATCACCGAGCGGATGAAGATGAGCTCTAATGATGGCACTTTGGAGCGGTCGGCCGCTAGGCGCGTAATGAGGGCCACGCAACCGTGAGCGATGGCTGCCCCAAAGAGGGCCCCCCAGGTGACCCGTGAGGCCAGGACCGAGGCCTCACCGAAGCTCGCCAGCTGACCTCCCACTCCTTTATCTCTCTGGTCAGCTTTGGGATGGGAATCCATAGTGCCGAATAAAGTCCTGCCCTGGCCGCTCTCTGACACCAGTCTCTTGCTGGGGTTGTTGTCCATGAACGAGCCGAAGTCCTCGAAGGATGGAGCGTCATCGTATCCCTCATCGCCCGGCTGGGGGAAATGCGTGGCGTACTTCACCGTCACGGTGTTGGGGTGGATTTTAACCCTCTTTTTGGAGCCGTACTGCTGCCTCGTGAGGGACGGATCCATTTTCTTCAGCTACAGAAGAGCTGTGAAACACACGAACATCATGGGATTAACACACACAAGTATATGAAAATGGAAGATGCTGAGTTTGGAGCAGGGCTGTAAAATGAACATTATTTAATTAATTGCTTTTGAACCAGGTAGATGTAGGACCTAGCCACCAGGGCGGTCCCCCGAGAACTACAATTTCCCATAGAGACATTTTCCTGATTGCATTTGCACTATCAGTAGTAATGTCATTTAAGCAACAACGTCAACAACTGGAGGATGGAGGACAGGGAACTGCCTGGAGTTCTGTGTTCAAGCAACCTAGTGCTGTTTTTCATGTTCCTGGAGTTAGTTTGTGGAGTATGTATGTAAACTGTGTGTTTACATGGCTTTTAAAAATGGCGGGTGGTGTGTTTCATTTGGCGTTTGGCCAATCAGTGTACACTTACTGTAGGTTACTGGTAGCTCCTATTGTGCCGGGTTAGACCCTATTCTGAAGTAGGAGCTAATTTAGTCTCCTCAAAAGGCATTTCTAAAACTAAAATCACTCCCAGTTCTTACAGTGTGAACACAGCAATAGTTATAGGAACTATGAAAACTTTCCTTTGGTGCAGAAGCCCTTATTATTTACTCATTTTCTTGTCATTCCAAACTCATATACCATTATTTGTTTGTACAACACAAGAAGAAAAATCTTATAATATAGAAGAAGAAGAATAATATAATTTTTGAATAATCTTCAAAACAGTAGTGTCAATTTATTTCCCCCATATTGCCACGTACATCCAGAGTAAATGATTACTGGAAAGAAAAAAATGTATGGTGGGGATAGTTGTTCAATGGGTTTTAATACATGGGCATTGCACTTAAAAATCAATTTACGGTTGATTATGGAGAGGTGGAGTTTAAGCGGTCTGGCACACGTCACCATAAAGAAGTTGAGTTAGGACATTTTAGCTAAGAATTACAAGGTCAAATAAATAAATAAATAAAAATTGAATCATACAAACAGTAGATGAATTATTCATCTGAAATTTCATTTCATGCTGATTTTTTTTATCAATATGTCAAGCTCCAAAACAAACAAACAAATAAACAAACAAAAACACTGAAGCACCATGAAAGTAGTCCATATTACTTGCACACTGTATTCCAAGATTTCCCAAGCCATCTGATATTAGAACAGACTAACATAAGGCATTTTTTGCTTAAAATCTTCCCCTGCAGTGAGCTATGAACCGCTATGAATCACTGAGTCAGTGAGAACTTGAGAGCAACTTGAGAACCGGATCTGTCCAGTTGATTCAGTTCATAGAAAAGAACCGGCTTTATTCTCATGATCTGTTGATAAATAAGATTGACTGAGTTAAAAAAAAAAAATAATAAAAATAAAAATAATAATAATAAAAAAAAAAATAATAAAAAAAAATAATAAATAAATAAATAAATAACAGATTGACTGAGTTCTACTAAATGACTCAATGACCTGTTTTCAGCAGTTCACAGGTTAATAGATCACTGGAATATATAACAACTTAAATGTCAGTCATATGAACTATGTTTATTGTTCTTTATGGTGGTTTTCAAACATGGTCATGGCACTGTCATTGAATCTTACATAAAGATTCTTTAAAATTGCTCCTTTTGTGTTTGACAGTGGAATAATAACAGAATATGGGTTTGGAACGACACGAGTATGAGAAAACAATATCATAATCTTCATTTTTGGTCAAACTGAACACATTAAAATCGACATGTTGTCAAGGAGGTGAGTCTATTTTTAACAGTGAACATCAGAAGCATATATATATATATATATATATATATATATATATATATATATATATATATATATATATATATATGCCAATTCAAGCTTGCACGATGGTTTCACAGAAATGCAGAAGAAAATCTTACATAATTCATAACTCGCTGCTTCAATAGTCTCCTTTTTCTCACATGCTCTCCCTGTCTGTCTCTCTCTACTGCCGCCCCATGTGTAAAGCAATTTCTATATTTAAGTGCTGTAGCGCCTGCTCAGATAAGCAGAATTTGATTCAGTGTGATGGGAAGAAATTATGTAATGGGGAAGGAAACTAGATAGTAGTGAAACGGTTGAGTTTGGATTATCAGTCCAATTACAATTTTAACATTAAGTAATGTAAAAATCAGTTTTTGCATGTACAGTAAAACAAGATGTATCATTATGATCTATTTCTTTGTACACATTTCTAAATACTTTATAATGGGCTAAAAAAACAACAACTAAAAAACAATTTCTGAGTGCATCACAAGCAAAAAATATGGTCTGATTTTTTCACCCGATTGAAAGCAAATAACGTTGCTAACAACCAAAAGCCCCACCAGGGGGCAACAATATCAACAATATCCTTCTGATGAAAGCCCACCTATTGTGCTTTTACTTCATAACTCGTAAAAATGTCATATTATTTGAAACCGCTATCATTAATCATATTGGCATATTGCCCTCATGGCACACCGTGAGACTGGAGACATGAAAAATCTTGCTGAAGAAAGGATGATTTATTGGAGGTTTGCAAGGGGCACAGCCTTTGAACCAAAAAATGAACCTGAGATGTCTCTGGTTTCTGTAATAAATCTCCTACCAAATGCTAGATATCATGCATTATCATTTAAAACCACAGTAGCCTAAATAAGGCAGAGAGGAGATTTTGTGCAGAAAATATCAATTTAGAAAATTGTACTAACCATTTATTTCACCCGAAAAAACGATATGTCATGCATGCTTCTATTATAATTATTTTGCATTAATTTGCATGCACTTTCGTGCAAATACATTAACTGCAAATTCTGCACGCAGCGTAAAATACTTTACTCGCCAAAATTAGATAATTATGAGAATTTCGTCATTCAAATACTGTTGCGCAAAAACGCAC
Organism: Spinibarbus caldwelli; assembly: GCA_039654775.1. NCBI lineage: Eukaryota > Metazoa > Chordata > Actinopteri > Cypriniformes > Cyprinidae > Spinibarbus > Spinibarbus caldwelli. The sequence continues at coordinate 24,555,425 of CM077262.1, read as the reverse complement.
ATGCAGCAATCAAAACGCGTCATATTTATTTGTCTCCAGCAAATATCGCCAGCGCAAATGCGTCTCCATATTGCGCATCAAATCGAGCAGTTTTCACTCACCACGCTTCTCTCAACGAAAGGATCCAGCTGTCTTTAAAGCTCTTGGGGATGAAACATAAGTGTTTAATTGATTGGCGTCAAGATATGGAGAATTGCGCTTGCCATGTCTCCATCCTTTCCTCATGGACGCGCTGGACGTCTCCAAGGTGCGCGCCTCATCCACGCGATGCTCCACACGCCTCCTGACGCTCGTGTTTCTGCTGGGGTGACACAGAGAGGCGATGCTCCCCAAGACAAACCCCTTGTTTCCTGTCTGATAGCAGAGTGAGGGTGGGGTAAACCATCTGAATACTGCTTCAACCCAACATCATCATCCTCAGCGTCAGAAGAGGCGCATGCATGCTGAGCTGATCTTATTTCTCGGCAGAAATGGGCACCACGCTGCCTTTTAGTGTCTCTTTTTATATTTTACTTATTTAATGTGGAACTATTTCACGTTAGAATAGAGTTAATTTAATGAAGTCTTCCTAACACCTCTGTCATCTTGCACATCTTTTCTACATTTGATTTACATAATTAGCCAAAACAACAATAAGTCAAAACAGCTTTTCATCCTATAGTTTAATATCTTTTTAAATGTTGAGTTAAGCAACATTTCACATTTGTCATGCGGAAAGGGGGTTAGAACAGATTTTGGACATGTTATGAAGCCTTAGTCAAAGATATAAAATGAGAAATGATGCAACAGTAGAATAGGAGCATGCATTGTTTCGCTGCAGACAGCCAATCACAAGCCTGCTTGCCTCATTAAATATTCATGAACTCTGTACTGTCACAGAAACTTTCATGCATGGCACCTCTCTTATGAAAAACAACATTCTTAAACTGTCAAACCGTTGAATTTGTTTGCGTAATTATTGTTACATAAATTGTTGAATTTCTGTGTAAAACACTCGTAAAATTGCTCTTTTGTAAATTGTTGAATTTTTGAGTAAACCATTTGTAAAACTATTCCTATATACAGTAGAATGTCTAATATTTGATTATTCATGAAAAGGTTTACAAAAAAAATTACATAATTGTATGTAAATCATTCATATATATATATATATATATATATATATATATATATATATATATATATATATAAACACTTTTTATATAGAATATATATATATATATATATATATATATATATATATATATATATATATATAAACACTTTTTATATAGAATATATATATATATATATATATATATATATATATATATATAAACACTTTTTTATATAGAATATCTGCACAACCAATCTTAACATTAATTGTCAAATGTAAGTTGTTAGTAAAACCCTTAGTCCTTCGGTCAGTCTGATAAACAGTATCAGTTCTTGATTTTCTTGCCACTTGTTTCAGATAAACAACAAATCTCTGCTGAGTTTGTTAACAGCAGCTGTTGCATTATTGCTGGCCTAAAATGCTCTTTAGATAGTTCAAAGCCCATTAACGTTCATTAAAAGAGCAACACGATATAAAAGCTTAAAACTGTTGTATTATTTCAAATGCAGTGTGTTCACATCTGCAATATTTGCACTTAAGAAACACTTGAAGTAACACTTCGAAATGTACATGCCAGAGTGCAGTTAGTGGTTGACAATGTGTTTTATTTGGTTTTTAACCCATTGCTGTATGTTCTGTCTGTTTGCTTACCAGCCCAAATTAAGAGCTTACTATCAAGTCTCTATGATATTCTCCCTATAGATAAGGCTCAGGTCCCATTTCAATGTAAATTTATAGGATTGATTAACTTTTTTCCCTTTTTGTTGGCTGGAAATAAATTCATCCAATAAAAAGCCCAATCACTTAGAAAGGAAGTGTTTACATGACGCCATTTTCTTCTAAAAATGGAAAACTTTTTATGCGTTTTGGCTGTTCATTTACAGGACAACAGTGTTTTGGACAACTGCACACTTTTGAAAAGGGGTTTCAAAGTGCAAGTTTTAACCCGTTATCGTCGCTGTGTACAAAAATGTATAGTGTTTCTTAACAAAGTGACATCGCCAACTACTGGCCAGGCATGCATTTTACAGCATTTTAGTCTTTTTCACAGATCCGTGTGAATGGGGATAATTTGACAACACTGTCACCTCAATTTTAAAAGTTTCAAAAACACAAAGGAAAAACTCTTTTTTTTTTTTTTTTTTTTTTAAATAAACTTAATGGAATAGTGAAGAAAACTCCAGGGTCTAATTCAAGCTGGTAAGTAATAATTTTAAATTATTTGCAAATAATATTTTAAACACATGCACTTTTATTTGTATGCCTAATCATGTCAAAACTGCAAAACGTTTTTCATCTTGTCACGTTCATTTAGGAACTTCATTAAAATATAAATTATACCGTATTTTCAATTCAAAATGAACATATTTGAGAAAAAAGATGAGCAGTTTTGCTTCACTGGATATTACTGTCAGTCTTTTAACATTTCTATAGTAAAACAGTTGTCAAATATTAAATGTTTTGCCACTTCCATCTTACCTCGTTCTCTTGCAACATTAAAACTGAAGCTTCATATTGGAATTTGCGATCTGCTTCTGTGAACCCTAAGCACTGCCTACTTTGATTTTAACTGGCCAAATCAATCATTTTGACATTGACGAGCACTAAGGCAGTCCAGGCTAAATATATGTGGAACAAGAAAAAGAGTGCTGCATAATAGAGTGCAGCAGATCAGTGCAAGAATTTCGAATATTGGGGGGCAATTTGGCTATTTTAATTATTGGAGTGGACTTGTCCCCCTCATGGCCCTGCAATCATGTCATGTAAATGTACCCATAGACAAGCTATGTGGCAGAGTTTAATAACTGTATAGATCTTTCACCCTGAACATGAGCAATAGGAACAGTGCGTTCCTCAGCAGCGAGCTTCTCTGTTTCTCGTGAGGAAAGCCCGGTGAGGTGAAGGCATTATTAAACACAGGGAGAGCACCAGAGGAAGCTCAGATCAGACTGGTTGATGTAAACTCGCCGCCCCTATGGGACTCTAACTCCTCCGGCTCCTGTCTGCCCAGACGCAACAGTCATTCACATTGCTGATTCTGGTGGGATGTAATTCATATCTGTGCCTGACTGAGTCCAGTGCTTTCATATCACTCAGAACACAAACGCTCTGCTCAGCATCTCTGACCTTTATTTATTATCATTGCTGTCCCAATGCCATCGACTGAAGTGATGAATCATGCTAATTTATCGATCGATACTGATTGATTTGTCAGAAAGGGCAGGAGCCGTCTGTTTGGATCATACTCTTTGACTCCACTGGGTGTGTTTGTGTTCAGTATTGAATTTTTTACCATCAGTGAGGGGTTTGTAAAGTCTGTAATGGGAATATAAATTCTCCTCTGGCACTTAGTTGCCATGTTTTGGATTTTTACATTAAAATGATCCAGGTAATAAGAGGTGATTTTGGATTTAAGAGGTGATATAAGAGGTGATTTGGTGATTTTTTTGAGTACCAGAATAGCTGGACTGAACTGACTGGAATATTTGTGATTGGAAGGTATAGCTCTTTTAAAATATCATGTATCTTATAATGAATATGTCAAAAATGAACAGGTGAGTCAGGTGACAAATTCAAAAAATATTATAGGTTAAAAAACATTAAGCCTCAAAATGACCAATATCACACTATTCACTGTAAAAATGATTTTTGATGTTGTAAATGAAACAAAAATTGAAGTACTTTAACAAGAAAATACTATTTCAGTTTTTCTACTTCAAATTTTCACATTTAATTCAATGTGTTACTTGCAGTTTCTTGATAATTACTTGTGAAATTAACTATCAGTTTGTTTTAATGAAAACTCTTTCTACATCATTTTTTTTCAGTGTAGTTTGTCTGACTTGTGCACAGTTTCTCAAGTCTTCTCAAGTTGATAACTTTGTGTGAAGCACAGACCAAAATATAAGTTGGCTTTTTACTTGTGATATTTCAAAACTTTAAGAATAACAGATTTAATTTTTGCACTCCCTAAAAGAATATGCTTGAGTGCAAACTGAATGTAATGTGTTTACTTAATTATGCTGAGTGTAATTAAATGAAAATGAAAATAATTTAAATACAGTTAGATGAACTTCAGCATGTACTGTGACTCATTTAAATATGACTTAAGTACATTTCTATATGTAATTTCATAATTCTATTGTCTTTCAAATATGAAGTGTACTGCTGAATGTATTGACAACCATTTATGGTAAACAACATTTTATTTTTATGTAATGTCTAATAAAATGTGTAATTTAGTAGACCTACATTTAAAATGTAAGAACTTTAAATTTAAAATAATAATAACACACTAAAGTTAAAATTATAAGCAAGTGCTTTACATGTGCTTTAGCAGTGATAGTTAACACATCAAAATAAGTGCACTTCTTTAAAGCACAACAAAATATATTTATATAATATATTTATTTATATTTAGTCATTTAGCAGACACTTTTATCCAAAGCAACTTACAAATGAGGACAACAGAAGCAATCAATTGTAGTATTAAAACAACTAAAACAGATCCAAAACTAAGAGCTAAAACTTATATTTATTATATATACACATTTTAAAAAAGTAAAGAAATTAAATAAAAATGACAAATGCATACAACAAAATTTAAAAACTTAACATTTCAATGAAAACAAAACACAAAGCTAAAAATAATTCAAAATATTAAAGAACAAAAGGTATAAGAGTATAATAATGATTCGAACATAACACTAAGCCAAACTCCAAAAAACAACTGTATATATGTGTGTGTACAACCACAAACACATACATATATATACATATATATATACATACATACACACACACACACACACACACACACACACACACATATATATATATACATTTATAAATTATTATTAAGTTTGTATTTTCATTCAGAAATGGCTAAATATCACAAATAATTACACACCAGAGTATAGGATTTTGCTCCAGAAAGACAAAAACAGTATTTTCTTTTAAAACATACTCCAATTAATCTTTGTTTTATTTACTGTTCATCTTTGAAAAATAATTTTTAAAAAACATCATCATCACAGTTTATGATCACAGATGATAATGTCAACGTTCACCTGGGTTTGTAGAATCATATGATTACCTCAGCATTTCAGTTGACATTTGTGTTTCTTTTCACAATCTAAAATATGATTAAAATCTTTTTTTTTTTTTGTGATAAATTATAGATTGTTAATAGAGTGTAACTTGTATTTAACCAATAATTTCCCTTTAACATCCTAGATTAGACAACTGTTTAGCCTGATTGCAAAGGCACATGGTTTTAGGCAGGAAAATGGCCTCAACCTCTTGGAGAATTTACTTAAGGGACAAACGCTGTGAGTCTCTGCAGTGTGTGTGTGTGTGTGTGTGTGTGTGTGTGTGTGTGTGTGCTACAATCAGCAATGAATGAACAGAAATGAAGAGTTTTAAAAAGCGTTCAACAGCTCAGATTGGCAGGCAATTGACCAGGCTATGAATTGTCAGCTAAGCCATATTTTATAATGAGGCCATTTCTAAAGGTAATCCCAGCCTGGCTGCCCATGAATTGTCCTGTAATAACGACATTGCAGTTTTAAATGAGATGAAATGGCTAGATGGTGTTCTGTTCAGTGAAACATGTCCTGGGATAGGTTAGAGGATGGCATGTTCAGCCAGTCGAAAACTGCAAGTGACTGCCACACTAATACAGCCATGCGAGATCAATGCTATTTGTGAGCTGAGCTGTTTGAGACGGGAGAGAGATTCAGATTACTCAGATCCCTGATTACCGGCATGCGCTTTCATTTTTTTGCTGGAGGTTGGAAAAGCCAAAAATGGCAGAATAACGCTCAGAAGAAAACGTGAGCTGTTCTGTCACAATACTCGAATGTTGTTGGTGGTTGCCAGGGCATTGCTACATGGTTGCTAAGGAGTTCTGAGTGGATTTTAGTGTGTTATCAGTGTTGCGTTACTCAATTTACTCAAAAAAGTAATCCACTACAAATTACTAATTACTACTTTAAAATTGCAATTTGATTACATCACTGATTACTGCCTTTAAAAAGTAATCAGATTACTAATTACTTTACTTTCAAGTTACTTTCAAGTTTACTTTACTTTTCAAGTAAACATTGCGCACATTCCTATAGAACATGTAATACGTGTGTATGATGTCACTATTTTCACAAATTTGCGTTTTTGTAGTTTACATAGAGATAATGATATCATTTGAAAAAAAAAATCACTTTGAAGCCTCTTTGCAAAAGTTCTCAGTCCCTCAAAACACTTGTTGTGTAAATGCATGGCCAAAATGCATGAAAAGTTTTCTGTTTTTAGTCGAAAACTTTGTTGCGTACAGGCCTCCTATACATATCTTGAGTCCCTTATTGTAAGTGAAGGCAAATTCCAGATATTTCAACAGGAATCTGTGCAATCGTCAATTTTTCATGTTCAGGATGGTCATGTGAATTCACTACACTAACCAACAGAAGGGTCTCGGTTTGAAAGTGACTTGTGAGCTTGCTTCATGCATAACTACATATTTGACATCGGAAAATCAAAGAGACAGGCTAACTGAACTAAAATAAAATATAAAAAAACATAAACTTTTTATTTTATTTATTATTATTATTTTTTTTTTAACTTCAGCTAGATTCCAAGGCAACAATGTAATATTCTTGCTGTACTAAAATAACTAAAACTAAATCTGAAATAAAAATGAAAAAAATCTATATAGACATATTTAAAAACTACAAAAATAAATAAAAATGAAAAAAAAACACAACAAAATTATTAAAACTTTAACTAAAATTAACATGAGAGGAGAACATATAGAAATAAAAGTCTAATTTAACAAATTAGCAAAAATAATAGTATCTCAAAAGAACATTCTCCTCAACAAACTATACAATTTTTTATTTATTTTTTTTATTTTTTATTTTTTTACTATATAATTCATGTCCTAGTTCACACAAATGTATAAAAATGATTTATTGAATTTACTAAAAAAAAATTTTAAGGTAAGTGGTTGCAATCAATTTATTTTAGCTACATTTAAATAAACACATTTTGCTGAAAGTTAGTTAACTAAATTTGTTTATTTAAATGTAGCTAAAATAAATTGATTGCAACCACTTACCTTAAAAAAAAATAAAATTTAGTAGCATTTTTTTTCAGTGTAATAGACCTAATTAACAATCGTTGCCAGTTTTTATGGTGCAATTTTAACTAAATTTCCAACCCAACCTTCCTCCAAAAAACGGACTTACTTTTTTTGTGCTGAGAATATAAAATATATAATATTTCTCAGCGTAAGATGTCAGAGTGGTCCTGAGATATGCTCATGCTCTTTCTGTATCCTATTATAGGCCTATATACAAAAAAGACAGAGAACACTTGTTTCTTTCACATGAATTTTGAATGAGGAATGAGTCAGACCAGTTCTGCAGAAAAGAGAGATACATAGACTTAAAAAAATGGAAGAAAATGCCTCCTGCATTCAGAAATAACATGCACACTATCCTGTTCTAATGCAGAAGCATCTTTCATCTGCTTATAAGAACTGTAAAATGAGGGATTCGTTTTGAAGAAGGTAAATCAAACACAACAGAAACATGAAAGAAGGCAAACAAATGGAAAGAGTTTTCACTCCAACTGTCTTAAAGAGATAGATTATCCAAATATGAATAATGATAGTCTACAAATAGATTGAGCTATCTCTTTAGGACTAAGACGTTTATCTGTCCCTGTCATGCTGCAGGAACCTATGTCTGCTCATATCTCTGGGTAATAATGAGTCTCCAGGAAAATAGAAGGATGTGAGCTCACATGTCTAGGAACAATTACCTCATGAATGTCAGGGCCATTGTTATCCTCTTCCAGCTAAAGACAGCTATGCTGTCTTTTCACTCTCGCTCAGCGCATGTCATGTACCACACATTTATTGTTTATATTGACTGATGTAAATGGACATCTTCCAATGACCAAACCATTTATTGATTCACTTCTTGACGTGCAGCACTTCTGCTGGTCTATACAAATATCAATAAAATCCTGCTGTGATGTTGTGGTCAAAATAATCAATGGTAGTGAAACGTGAACCGAAATATGTAGTCATATGGAATATATATTATATACTGTATATATATTATATTATATAATGTTTTATATATATATATATATATATATATATATATATATATATATATATATATATATATATAGTCACGAATCCTGTCCATGCACTTCCGGTCGCTCACCACCAGAGGTCACCCGCTCACTACATGGACTCTTGCACTACACTAACTGTTGCACATCACCCCCAGACTACATTTCCCAGCAGCTATTTCACTAATCACACGCTCACACCTGAGACTGATCACACAGCTGATTCCCATTACACCCCTTACATAAACCTTGGATTTCCTCTCTTTCACTGCCGAGTATTGTATTGCATATATAACTCTCCTAGCGATAGCATCTCTACTGAGCCCACTTTAGTTATTATAGTCTTGCTTTGCCTTGTTTTCTCATGTTCTGATTCTTGCCCATGTTTCCTGGATTAACCCTTGCCTTGGCGTTTGGACTCTGTTTGCCCCTGCTTGGATTATTGTTGTGAACCTGGATTATCTCTCTGCTTTGCCCTGTTGGATATTGTATGCTGATCGAAGACCCACGCTTGCTCTAGGGTTGCTCTTTGTCTTGCCTATGTTGTACCTGTTTGCCATTATTGAATCTATGCCTGTTTCATGACCACGTCTCTAATAAAGCCTTGCAAATGGATCCGCACATCTCTCATCTCGTCGGCTCCGTAACAGAATACTTCGCCACACGAGGATCCAGCGGCTTTTCTAAAGGACTCTGGCCAGGTATGGACACAGCAAGAATGCTATTAGCAATATTTATGAGTATTTGGAGATTGTTAATTATTCTGATTTGCCTGACTGTGTCCTTATAGATTTTTTTTGGTGAGGGCATTAACCAGCCGCTCAAATCGTGATTAATCCGGGAAGGTCCCCGTTCATCTCTAAGTGATTTTATAGACTTTGCTTTGCTTTCCGTCAGCTCTTTGTTTACTGTGGGTGTCGCGGAAGAGGAACGCAACACTGCACTCACTCGTGAAATGGCAGCCGCATTAGAGCACACTCACAAAATGGCAGCGACAGCGGAGCCTGGTCGCAAAATGGCGGACACAACAAAGCTCCGTCATGTCACAGCTGCCATTCATGAATCCAGTCAAGTCACAGCTGATCTTCTTGAGCCAAGTCAAGTCACAGTTGATCATCATGAGCCAAGTCAAGTCACAGTTGATCGTCATGAACCAAGTCAAGTCACAGTTGAACGTTACGAGCCAAGGCAAGTCACAGTTGATCTTCATGAGCCAAGTCAAGTCACAGCTGATCGTCATGAGCCAAGTCAAGTTACAGTTGAACGTCATGAGTCAAGCCAAGTCACAGTTGATGTTCATGAGCTAAGTCAAGTCACAGTTGATCTTCATGAGTCAAGCCAAGTCACAGTTGATCTTCACGAGTCAAGTCAAGTCACGGCTGCTCTTCACGAATCTCGTCAAGTCTCGGCTGCTCTTCATGGGTCAGGTCGAGTCACGGCTGCTCTTCACGAGTCTCGTCATGTCTCAGCTGATCTTCCAGAGTCGCGTTACGTCTCAGGTGATCGTCCAGGCTCTCATCTCGTCTCAGCTGATCGTTCAGGCTCTCATCTCATCTCATCTGATCATCCAGGCTCTCATCTCATCTCAGCTGATCGTCAAGAGTCTCGTCACGTCTCAGCTGATCTACCAGAGTCTCATCACGTCTCAGCTGATCTGCCAAAGCCTCGTCACGTCTCAGCAGATCTTCCAGAGTCTCGTCATGTCTCCGCTGATCTTCCAGAGTCTCGTCATGTCTCCGCTGATCTTCCAGAGTCTCGTCATGTCTCCGCTGATCTTCCAGAGTCTCGTCATGTCTCCGCTGATCTTCCAGAGTCTCGTCATGTCTCCGCTGATCTTCCAGAGTCTCGTCATGTCTCCGCTGATCTTCCAGAGTCTCGTCATGTCTCCGCTGATCTTCCAGAGTCTCGTCATGTCTCCACTGACCATCCAGAGTCATGTCATGAGTCAAGTCACGTCTCCGCTGATCATCCAGAGTTAGGTCACATTCTGTCTGCCACACCCAGATATTCCAGGTCAGTTCTCTTGTATCGTAGTCTGGTATCCAGTGTGAGAGATGCACTGCTGGTGTCTGCACACGCAGCTGGTATCCTCAAACTCACTCACTCTAGCCCTCCTGTCCCTGAACTGAGTCCCCTGCCTGCAGCGCTTCCCATGATGGGGATCACTCTATGTTGCGTTTGGGCTGCGTACACCACCACAGAACTGCTTGAGGTGGCGACATCCACTGTGATGTCTCCAGAGGTGGCGGCTGATGCTGCAGAACCTCTTGAGGTAGTGGCGCTCGCTGCTGTGTTCCCCGAGGCGAGGGTGCCCGCTGCAGTTTCTCCAGAGGTGGCGGCGCATGCTGCAGAACCTCTCGAAGTGGCGGTTTCTCGTTTCAGCTCCTTGCATGGTGGTGGCGCCCAACAATGCATGTCCAGCCCATCATATCACGGTCGAAGGAACAGTAGACGAGCACTGTACCTGTCCTGTTAATGAACTCTCTCTGGTTCCCTATGGTACCACTGTAGAACCTCCAAAGGTGGTGGCATCTGCTGCAGAACCTCTAGAGGTGTCAGTGGTAACCACCTATGAATCCTCGTCCTGTCCTGTCACGGCTATGAAGGCCATCTGTGGACTCTCGTCCTGTCCTGTCACAGCTACAGAGGCCGATTATGAACTCTTGTCCTGTTCTGAACAGGCCAAGGAGGCCATCTCTGAACTTTCGTCCTGTGCTGAACCAGCCATGGTGTCTGGTTTTGAACTGTCTGTCCTGCCAGTTTCAAGTAATATGTCTGAACACTCTATCTACCCTGTTTTAGTCAAGAAGTCTGTTGTTGAATCATTTGCCTGTCCAGTTCCTACTTATGGGTCTGAGTGTGAATTGTCTACCTGTTTGATGTCAGGTAGACAATTCACAGTCTACCTGTTTGATGTCAGGTAGACAATTCTCAGTTGACCACAGCCATATCATCCTGCAGCCCAAGACTGATTGCCCACTGAAGCTAAGCAGGGCTGAGCCTGGTCAGTACCTGGATGGGAGACCTCCTGGGAAAACTAGGTTGCTGTTGGTAGAGGTGTTAGGGAGGCCAGCAGGGGGTGCTCAACCTGCAGTCTGTGTGGGTCCTAATGCCCCAGTATAGTGACGGAGACACTATACTGTCAAAAAGCACCATCTTTCGGATGAGATGTTAAACCGAGGTCCTGACTCTTTGTGGTCACTAAAAATCCCATGGCACTTCTTGAGTAGGGGTGTAACCTCGGTGTCCTGGCCAAATTCCCTCCACTGGCCCTTATCAATCATGGCCTCCTAATAATCCCCATCCACTTGATTGGCTCTGTCACTCTTTTTCCTCTCCACCTGTAGCCGGTGTGTGGTGAGCGCACTGGCGCCGTTGTCCTGTGGCTGCCGTCGCATCATCCAAGTGGATGCTGCACACTGGTGGTGATTGAGGAGAGACTCCCCCACATGATTGTAAAGTGCTTTGGGTCTACGGCAATACACAATAAAAGCGCTATATAAATGCATCATTCATTCGTTCATTCATTCATGTCACTTACTGAGATGTTTACCTGTCCAGTTTCGGTCAATGCACCCAGTTTTGATCTGTCTGCCGGACCACTACCCCCAAGTGTGTTTAATCCTGAATTAGCTGTATGTCCTGTTCCAGTCCTCGAGTCTAATATTGAACTGTCTGTCTGTCCAACCACTCTCAAGGAAGCCAATACCGAGTTTGTTGCCCTGTCTGTCACAACCCAGAAACCCGCCTTGGAACTCTTAAACCCGCCTGTCATGAGCCCAGAGACTATTAATGCATCCCATGTCTTTCATGTTAACCCTGTCACTGCCATAGAGACTATTTATGAACTGTCATCATGTCCAGTTTCAGTCAGTGAACATATTGATCATTTTTTTGTGTTCCCTGCCTCGGTCCCTGCCATGGTCTATAGTTCCTCCTGCTCCACCCTGGTGGGTTCCTGCTCCGTCTGCTCCACCCTGGTGGGTTCCTGCTCCGTCTGCTCCACCCTGGTGGGCTCCTGCTCCGTCTGCTCTGCTGTGGAGGTCTTCTGCCCGTCTGCTCTGCCCTGGTGGGCTCCTGTCCCATCTACTCCATCCTGGTGGGCTCCAGTCCTGTCTTCTCCGTCCTGGTGGGCTCCAGTCCCGTCTGCTCCGCCCTGGTGGGATCCAGTCCCGTCTGCTCCACCCTGGTGGGCTCCAGTTCTGTCTGCTCCGTCCTGGCTTCCTGCTCTGCTGGTTCTGCCCTGGTTCACTGCTCCGCCTTGGTGCCCTGTTCTGCCGGCTCTGCCTCAGTCCCTGACCACTCCACTTCCACGTGGACCTGGCCCTCCGTCCCTCCCCCTGTTCCGCCTCCGCTCCACCGCCCTCCTGGATTGTATATTGGGGGGGGGGGGGGCTATGTCACGAATCCTGTCCATGCACTTCCGGTCGCTCACCACCAGAGGTCACCCGCTCACTACATGGACTCTTGCACTACACTAACTGTTGCACGTCACCCCCAGACTACATTTCCCAGCAGCCATTTCACTAATCACACGCTCACACCTGAGACTGATCACACAGCTGATTCCCATTACACCCCTTACATAAGCCATGAATTTCCTCTCTTTCACTGCAGAGTATTGTATTGCATATATCACTCTCCTAGCGATAGCATCTCTACGGAGCCCACTTTAGTTATTATAGTCTTGCCTTGCCTTGTTTTCTCGTGTTCTGATTCTTGCCCATGTTTCCTGGATTAACCCTTGCCTTGCCGTTCGGACTCTGCCCCTGCCTGGATTATTGCTGTGAACCTCGATTATCTCTCTGCTTTGCCCTGTTGGATATTGTACGCTGATCGAAGACCCACGCTTGCTCTAGGATTACTCTTTGTCTTGCCTATGTTGTACCTGTTTGCCATTATTGAATCTATGCCTGTTTCATGACCACGTCTCTAATAAAGCCTTGCAAATGGATCCGCACATCTCTCGTCTCATCGGCTCCGTAACACACACACACACACACACACACACACACACACACACACACACATATATACATATATATGTATATATGTATATATATATGTGTGTGTGTGTATATATTTTATTAGATATACTGCATTCAAAATTAATATTTTTAATGTTTGAAAAGAAGTTTCTTATGCTCATCACCAAGACTGAATTTTTAATTATTATATTTGAAAATAACTGTTTTCTGTTTGAATATATTTTAAAATGTAATTAATTCCTGTGATGCAAATCAGAAAAAAGTTGTGCTGCTAAAAAAATAGAAAATTAAAAAGAGCGGCAGTTTCATCAACTTCATGTGTCCTTGATGAGTTACATAAAAAAGTATTAATTTATTATTATTATTATTATTATTGTTATTATTATTATTATTATTATTATTATTTTAAATCATTGCAAATAGTTTAAATACTAGTACAGATTTTATTTTATTTTATTTTATACATTTTTATATTTTCTACAAACAATTTGAGTTGTGCTTCCAATGCAATTGTTAAAGTTTGCTGAATGTTTTTAGCATGTTTTTTTATTTTTTTTTTTAATTTACATTAACCCTAAATACGTGCAATAGCGTAGTAGTTTGCCTTAGAAAACAGTAATAATAAGCATGATCTTTGACACATAGATACATAAAAACAGTGATTTATGCAGATGCATTGTTTGGAATCACTCTTTTAAAGCTATGATTGTTCAAAACAAGCAAATAAATGCTTGATACGACAGCTCGTTAAAACAGTTCAATACGAGTCCAATGAAATGTAGCTGGCAGCTAGCATTGATTTTCTTTCTACTGAACTGATTTAATGAACTATGTGATCATGTTTGCTTGTTTTAAACTGTTTCAAGGAAAGGCAATAGCAGCTCTGTTACAACTTCATTTGTGAAACCTCATTCTCCTTTAAAACACACAATGTGCTTTCATTTTCTCTTTGTCACTGTGGCTTGCGTTTGGTTGTAGACCATTTCATTTCTAGTCAGCTTCCATTAAACATGGACCATTTACTTCTAATAAGAAAAGCATTACAGCTTCCTAATTTGTCGGGCATGAAGAGAAACATCATTCAGTGTTTACATCACATTACAGGGCGTTTTTATGTGCTTCAGGTAAATCTGAAACAATAACATCCATTCTGAGGCAGTAAATGTTGAGAAATGAAATGAGGATGACAGAGGAACAGTCATTAATCGTCATTCAGTGATTTCCACAGATAACTCAGCCTGTAGCGTGTGCTGTGTTGGCGTTGTGTTGGAAGCTCTGTGTTTTCTCCTGTTTTAAGTGACAGATGTGGAATAGAGAAGGAGATTCACTCATTTTTCAATGTCTGGTTTGAAACAGAAAGCTGAAAGCCCAGGAAAAGTTATTCTCTCTTGAGTGCAGGAAAACTGTCACCTCTTTCATTCACTTGCACAATGACAGACAGATTGTTCAGTTTCTGTCCATCTGTTCATGAGCAAGACTCCAAGTATATGTCAGATTTCATGATAAACATAAATAGCAAATGGCAGCGATTTATATTGGTGGGATAAATAAACATTAAATCATAAACATTTGTGCAGTTCAATAACTTTATACAAAGCATCAGTTTAGCAACATTAATTATTTACAGTTTAGTATTTACAGTATTTATTAAGATTTTATTTTTATACTTTTAGTTCCATTAATTATGTTGTGCTTGACATAGCTTTTTAAAATATTTCTATTTAGGTTTAGGTCTATTTAGGTTCAATTTTAATAATTTAGTCATTTTAGTACTTCATCCTTAACTTATTTTTAATCATATGTTATGTATCCTCATTTTTTATTCTTAAGTTTCTGCTTTAATTAAAATTCTGATTTTATTGTTGTGATATTTTTATGATTATTTTAATTCATTTTTATGAAAAGCATTTTGTATGAAATTTTATATTTAAATAAACTTGCCTTGCCTGACCTTATTTTATTTGTTAGTTGCCATTTCTAATTTTCTTTTAAGTATAGTTTTTGTATCTAATATTTATTTTAATTATTTATTTTAATTATTGAAATGTATTTTTAATAGTTCTAAGTTAATAACAGCACTACTTCAGAGATGTTATATTTTGCATAATGCATTATAAATTGCTATATATTTATATTGTTATCATGCATGTTTTTGTTTTGTTGGTTTGTTTATATGTCAACTACACAATTGTTTATATTACTTCTTGTTTACGAATAAGAAAATCAATGAAGTACAAATAAAAAAATAAACTGTTTTATATAAACTGTTTGTAAATCTTTACTTAAATAAGATTTCATGCCAGAAAGGTTCTTTCTTTTTACAAATACAAGGAAATATAGATGGCTCATTGACTAAACAGCCTCAAACATTCCGATGCTATCTCATGACCGTGTTTTGCGAAGAGGCTAATTCATACAAATTCGTATGACGTCACTTGTACGAATTTGTAGGATTTGTCTAGACCTCAGTAACAGGTAGGTTTAGGGCTGGGTATAGGTCATTCGAGTAGGGGAACACATAAAATGCATACGATTTCGCAAAAATTAGCCACCTCTTAAAATATGCACAGATTGCCGTGAGATCGGGTTGAACATTTTGATTTCAGGTGGCTTTTAAGGACTATGATTAGTTACATAGACAATGCAATATGAATATACAAATATTCCAATTTATAATGAATAGATTATAAAACTAATATTGTGCATGTGTCTTGATTTGTGTCAGAGAAACACAGCCAGGAACGAGCCAATGATCCCGAGAATAAACACTGTTGTAACTGTATTACCGTACAATTTCAAATGAGTCCCGGATGCCCACGGAGAACTAATGAGCCGATCTCTGTGTGATATTATCATGAGCTTCTCCAGAGAAACAATGATGAACTGCACATATACAGAGTATCACACTGTCAGCGGGCAACAATTTCATCTGCACTGGTCATTCAAAATACATTCATCTGTCTCTTTATGACTCAAGCATAATTGAAGCAACACAAATATCACCCAAACAAATGATGGATGCTGAAGGTTTTTGCTCTGTGATGCTCTGAATGGTGAAGATTGGCCTTTTGCTCTATTTATAAATGGGTAATAGACATACTGTATTTTATGATCATATTCTCCAGAGCTGCAAATAATCAGTGAAATTAATAACAAAACATGATGAATATATTTATTCCTTTAAAAATTTTTTAATATTTCAAAAACCATTTTATGAATATTATTGTTGCATAAACGCTCTGTTGTATTACAAAGCATTTATTTATTTATTGTAGAAATGTGACCATTATAAAATTATTATTCTTAATTTGTATTATCAGAACATTTCACTAATTTATGTATGTATGTTTTTTTTTTATTATCAAAACATTTAAAAATGTGAAAATGCATTTTTTAATGTAAATTTGAAAAAAAAAAATGCAATAATTAAATTTTGAATTTAATTATTAACTGTCATTATTATTGTTATAAAATATTATAATACTATAATAAAATTATATATTAAAATTATTATAACAATATAACAATACTATTATTATTATAATCATCACCAGGGCATTTAAAGTTTTTATGGAAGCTTGTTTCTGCCACAGTATAAAATAAAATAAAATAAAATAAAATAAAATAAAATAAAATAAAATAAAATAAAATAAAATAAAATAAAATAAAATAAAATAAAATAAAATAAAATAAAATAAAATAAAATAAAATAAAATAAAATAAAATAAAAAAGTTATTTGCAAATTTGAGAATTGAGAAATAAATCAGAATTGTGAACTGCAAGATATAAAGTCAGAATTATGAGATGTCATAATTGGAAGACATAAATTCAAGTCAGAATTGTGAGATATAAGCTCCTATCCTGTTGTAACAACCTCTAAAAGTCATTTTATACTGTATTTTTATAGGTTTATAACCATTTTTGTGCACTTTTAGAATAAAATATATGGAATATCTGAATAAATTAAGAAATGACTGACAGATTCATTATTAAAACAATAGTTAGTTGTTGCCTTATATTTTGTTGTGCCCTCAATGAATTATTATAGTCTTATATTATAGTCTGTAAATGAGATGGACAGAGCTGGACAGCTGTGAATCATATTTGAGCTTTCAGGTTCAATCTCTGTTAACCTCTGTTAGACTCCATGGGTAAAGAAACGAGATGTACTTAAGTAGGCGTTTAGTTGCCTGTGAGCCTACAGATGGTGTTGCATTGCATGCTGACTTTAAAGGCAAAGTGTGTCATTTCATTCGGAGCTAAACGGAATTGCAGATATTTTTAATTGTAAAAGAATACCTGTGTTAGACAGTTGCTTCAGTGTTTGCCTCACACTGTATTTTTTTTTTACGGTGTATATTTTATGGCTACATTTCTCTTGTGTTAATCTTCGTACGCCTGATCGATTTCAATTCTGTGTTCCATTTCTGCATCTTCCATTCATGACCTTTGCAGGCGAGTCTGATAAAACCAGATTTACATTTAAAGTCTTCAGGTCGGCTGAGAAAAGGGGATTTTGCAATGAACAATTCAGACTAAGGATGTGTGAGTGTTTGAGCGTGAGGTGTGCAGCTATCCTCTCTGTGTTAATGCAGTATCGTCCCATCATCTATCTCCATTATACCTTCAGACAGCTCTGTACAGCTAATGCCAACCCTGTGCCGCCCAGCATGGCCAAACGTCTCAGAGCAGACTTCTTCTTTATCTCAAGCATATTTATTTCATGCGCACTCTACTTACTTGCTTGTTGGAGTGTCTGGGAATGAAAGAAAAGACACAGAGTATTTTTAAAGGAATATTCTGAGCAGTGTTACTTTAGTATCATTGAGACACGTTACGTTTTTTTTAGTTCAAAAATTGTTCATGTTAAAGTATTATTTTAATGTAAGAGACCTTTTAAACCTGCAGATGAGTGACAATGAGACAAACTCATTTTCTACAGTAATGAACAGCAGGTCACAGATGATCTCCATAGAAATGAACATGTACTGAACCTGAAACTATGCTTGTGAGCACAGAAAGTCAGAGAAACCACTGTTTATTCATCTCAAGTATGCAAAACTCCTGCAAAGTCATCTATAATTCCATAAACACATTTGAAATGTCACTGTCAGACGGCAGGTCAAGCTGATTAACATTACAAACACTGTTGATATTAATGCTGTAAAATTTCCATCTTTCTCCATCAACTGGAGTTATAAAGAGGTTATTGTATGCCAGAATTTGCACATATTAATTTTTCTAGATTCATAATTAATGGCATCAGTCATTAGAGATGACAGCAAAATGGGACCTTATTAAAATGCACTACTGATATTATTGTTTTGCGAGCTAATTTAACACTTGACTGAACTCTGGCTGCCCAGAAGATTCTTGTGAGGATTCCTCACCAGTGCTGATTCATAAAATACACGGCAGTCTAATCCAATGCCTCCTCTTTAAAATTAGCACTTTGAATCAGTTCATTCGCCTACTATATTCTCTTTGGCTCTTGTCTAATTAGCAAACCACATTCTGTCAGAGGTTTCTCAAAGAAAGCAATTAAGTAGCAGATCTGGAGTTTGGAAGAGTACACATGAAATCTGTCTAATTTTAGGTTGGAAACCAATTCAGAAACAAGAGGATGCTAAATGTTCATGCAAAATGTGATATAGGGAACTTTCATTGTACAGCATATCAACAAACCTTCCCACACAAGCTATTGTATGGCTTCAGAAAACTTGGAAAATGAGCTAGGACTAGTTTTATGATGCTTTTTTTTTTTTTTTTAGTTCAACAACATTAGTCCCAATTCAGTTTCACTGCACAGAGAAGAACACCTAGGGTACAAAAACAATGGTTCCAAAAAGGGGGTTTTCACAGTAATTCCATAGAAGAACATTTTCAGGTCCCCAAAAGAACCTTTTTTGTGAAAAGTCTTTTTTTTTCCCGAAGAATATCTAAAGAACTTTTTTTTCCCCCAATATTCTTCATGGAACCAACAATGCCAATAAAGAACTTTTATTTTTAAGAGTGTATATAGTGTGATGTCTGACTCTTGAATTAATCATTCTTTTCAGCCAATTCTCAAAGAATTCTCAACAAGAATAAATTTAATTAAACATAACTATTTTTTTTGATGTTATCACATGAAGCCAATTTTTAGGTGAACATTTCTTCACAATGTATATCACCTGAGCATGCATTGCATAACAAATGCTTTGAGTTTATAGTAAAGGCTGGCTGTTTTTTGTTTCGCTGACTGTCGCTCATATTTTTTTGAACCATCTGACAGCGTCTTTTTAATCTTAGACATCAGTGAACGAGTCACAAAGGGGTGAGGGCCATTTCATATTCATTTTGATTTAGCAGCATGATTCCGGTTAATAAGATGTATAATCTCTACTTTTCTATGGGTTGGTTTAATATAGGAAAGATCGACTGGTGTGTTTTTATCAAATGCTATTGTCAGACACAGCTGGCAGTATGGAAAATGTGCTGGGTCTAAATTTATCATGATCAAAACCACACATCGCTCAGCATCATAATAGTACCCACACAGCTGGCATCGTGGAAGAGAGACAGACTGCATAATGACAGAGACAGAGAGAGGCTGTTGACGAGGAGAATACAATAGCTCATCATTTGCAATCTATCAAATTCTTAAAAGAGTGTCAGTGGTGCTTTACACTGCTAAAATAACGCTTCTTCATTGGCATCTATCCATGGTTCCATGAAGAACCTCTAACATCCATAGAACCTTTCCATTCCACAAAATGTTCTTTATAGCGAGAAAGGGTAAGAATTTTAAAACGTTCTTCACACTTGAACAGTTAACTGAATGGTTCTTTGTGGAACCAAAAACGGTTCTTTTATTCGATTTATGAGAAAACCCCTTTTGGAACCTTTATTTTTAAGAGCATAATGAATGAAGATCTATAACTTTTGCACTGCATCATCAACATAAAATCAAAATTGACCTTATTCACTTCATAAACGTTCCTGGTCTTTGTGTGCACGATTTCTTCAGTTGTGCTCTTCTGCAAAGTAGATTGAACCACTGGACTAGTAAACATTCAAGTATCTTCTTTTATGTTCTGCAGAAGAATGAAAATCATATCACTTTGGTACACAATTAAACTAATTAATCTCTTTACTATTCCTTTAATATTCATATAACAGGTAGCAAATAGCAATAGTGTTAATACATTGAGATGCTCTGGTGGGTGAACTTGATCAATGGCTGTCACATCTTCTCCAAAAAGTCTTCTCAAAAGGTGGTGCTGGTATTTTAGGAGGGGACCCAAAAATCCACTGCAAACCCATATTCAGGTCTGGCTGCATTCTGGTGTTTAATACACACTTTTCAGTTTTCACCATCTAATCGATTCCCTAGAACAAAAAGTTTTTTTTCCCTGTTAAATATTCTTTTTTTCACTCAAATACCTCATACAATATTTCAAAATATTGGCCACAGGTTTGATTCGATCTGGCAATTATAGAGGCTTGTCACAGAGAAAGATCAGAGAGAAAGTTATTCAAAAAGAGATTTGTCATGCTGCTTAAAAGCTGACATCTGGGAAACGCTGAGCTACAGCAAACCAGACAGGAGAGAAATGTGATTTAATGCAGAGATAATGCAGTTAAATATTGATTATAAGGCTGTGGAAATTGCCCTAATATCACTCATATCTCTATGATTTACTCATGTGTGATAGCACTATATTGTCTTTTTGTTATCGCATATTTTTTATTATCCATATACAACAGGATAAAAAACGTTTAAAAAATTAGTAGTATATAAGTAGCTACATAATACCCCTGTGAGGTGCATTTGCAGAATCTAAAATATGAATGCAATGCACAGCTTGGTTTTTGGAAAATGGAAAATGCAGGAAAGGGGACTGAAAAATTGATTCCAGGCCAGCGGTTTGCATTTGTCTTGCCGTGACTGACAGTGAGTCAACCTCATCGTCTCCCCTGAGACAAAGGGTAATTGATCTACAGATCCGACTTACCTAGAGAGAGATATTGTGACATGTCTAAGCAACATGTAACACATGTCCACATTGTGGAGGCATTGGCTGCAAAGTACTTTCATTCCCTTTTCACAAGTTGACATGCAGTAAAAGGACAAGGTAAATGCTCACACTAATTTAAACACCAATAAACCTATTTTTACAACACACTCCAGAGAGCTCTGAATACCAATGCAGTACATAGTAGACCCATTGAAACCAATGGAGCTACGATTAACTTAGGCTTACGATGCTTTTTAGAAACGCAGCCTGGGTTAGTTAAGCGTGAAGTCTGCAATTGTTCTCCTTTTCATGGTTATGAAAACAATCATAATATTATAAATCTAGGTATTTATCCAACTTGTAATCCTGTCTACTTCAATTAGTATAACTACAAAGAAAAAAAAATTGTATGACTTATCCCCTAATGCATTAAAACACTGGTAATACTAAATGCATTGTGAAACATTGGTAATTAGAATACTGTGAAGATACTAGTAAGTGACTATTAGAGAACAAGCTATATGCACAGAGTTGCTTTACTCTTAAATGGTTTTGTGTGATTTTAAGGAACAGACGATGTGTGCGCTGTTATGCAAAAGAGGCATGGATATAATGTATTATATTACCCCAGAGGACCATTTTGTGAGCTATTTGGTTTAGTGGAGAATGAGCCTGCAGGGTGGATGAGCTCCATGATTGGTGTTTGGTGATAAAGAGGCACTTAGGGGTCCCAGGTGAGGTGGTGATGAGTGTTTGTATCTCAGCTAAGTCACCAGATGTATCAGGATGGGAGCATCATGACAGTCCATCAGCACTGATGTTAGCCGTCCTTGCAAAATCTGTAATAACCACAATTGCAGTTGCATCTGAATGATGAAAGTGCCATAAATTACAGTGTCAAGGCACTGCTTCTTTGTTTCTCTACTGTCCTTTAATCAAATTCTGGATGCTTTGAAAACCCATGTTATAAGTAAACCTAGGGATATTTCTTTTAGGTTAGCAGATAGCCTGAGCAGCTTTTGGAGACAAAGTAGATCCGCCCAGCTTCTTCAAGTTTATGACAACCTCATCCAGGTATGTTGCAGTGTACAAGTGGTCCATAATTCCTGTAATTCATCAAGCACACTGAATAGGGGAAAATTACCAACAGTCCTCTGGAGGAAATCCAGTATGCTTTTTGTAAGCTCATACTTTCACCTAAAAAAAGCCAAAGTTACTACACAACTGGAAGGTGCCAAGTTTCTGCAAGGCTCGACCAGGAGTTCCTGTTTACAACAGCAACGCCTTGTCCTTTATGTTTTATGATAAAACTTTGCAGTTGTCACTTTAAGAATCAACTTAATCTAACCCTTGAAAATTACTTTAAGTTGTATAACCAGGATGTAATGCAGCCAGGAAGTTTAGATGAGTTGACAAAACCTTTTTTTACTGTGAGAATGTTAAATTAAATTTCAGGAGTTATATTAAATCTCTCATGGAGAGATCCATCTGTCCATCTATTTGCAATAGATAATGCTTGTCTGAGTGCATTGATCTGTGAATACTTCCTTTGTGATGCCACCTCAACAGCACAAATGAAGAGATCATTTGCAATACTTGTGCATTTTCCCCTTCATCATTGAGCAACAGTTTCAGTGCATGGACTGTTTAAACCAAGACCACTTAGTGGGATAGTTCACCCCAAAATGAAATTCTTCATCAAGTCATTCCAAACCCACTGATGTCACATGGACTATTTTAATGATGTCCTTACTACCTTTCTGGGCCTTGAACGTGATAGTTCTGTTGCTTTCTATGTAGGGTCAGAAAGCTCTCGGATTTCATCAAAAATTTCTTAATTTGTGTTCCGAATATGAACGAAGGTCTTATGGGTTTGGAATGATATGACGATGAGTAATTAATGACAGAATTTTCATTTTTGCGTGAACAATCCCTTTAAGAAACAATGGGTCCTCAGGGGCCCTATCATACACCCGGTTCAAATACTTCAAATGCACTTAGGCCCATCTGTTCGCCCATGAGTTTGCTGGTCTAAAAACGAGGTGTGTTCAGGTGCACTGTTGGCGAGTTGCTATTTTGAGGCAACTGAAAATGATTGCGCCATTGACCAACTAAAACCTGATCTAAAGTCAATTGGCACAGCATTTTTTTTTTATTTAAGGGATGTGTTCGTACCATAGAAATGCAATCATCCTCATGTTCATAATGCAAAATGCATGTATACACTCTGCTTATTACACACACAGGGACGCGTGGGAGCACACAAACATACCAAATATTACAAATTAAAAAATTTAAAAAATTAAAAATTTGCTCTTGCAAATTCCGCCGTGTAAATCCGCCATGGTGCAAGCACAACTGGCTTTTAAAGGGAACGGGAGATGAGACTCTGATTGGTTTATTGCACATTATGCAAAAAACACACCCATGGCTCATTAAGAAAAAAGGTACAGCCCTTTTGGACCATGCGCCTGGTGCGCCGACCGTTTTTTCCGTTGTTAAACTAGCAAAAGTGGATTCGGACACGCCCTAAGTGCACCTGCGCCATGCGCTTCAGACCATGTGCTTACATTGTTAAAATAGGGCCCCGGGTCTTTTAGGACTGTTTTTTAAGTTGCCCAAGTTCTCCCAGCTTGACTACAATGGTCACTGGCATTACTGGTGCAACAAACTGTCTCACCATAGAAATGCAATCATCCTCATGTTCATAGTGCCCATGGATTAAATCCTTGTTAAGCAGACCAGAACGTCCACTTGTGATTACCTTTGAACTCCACTCAAATTCTTGTGGTGGGATATTGTAGATCCTGCTGCCAACTGGCCAAGTTTGTCCACAGCCCATACGGGAGTTGGCAGGCATTGGTTCATCCACTAGGACCAGTGCCAAGGATCCCTTCAAGCTCTTATTGGATGTCCAGCTTCTGTGATTCCCACCTTGATTCCTCTTCCTTGAGTCTGGGGCTGTGATCTTAATATAACTAACAACAAGTATTACCCACTTTATCACTGCACAGATGGCAACAATTGCCTGGATCCAAACTACAATAAAAGAACGGCCGGTCATGAAAGTAGGCCACACACCAGGGGTGGACCAGTCTGAGCCAACATCTCCTCCTTCAGTCTGTCATAGTTGTCAACCAGGAGGTTTGCCAGCAAAGAGTAGGCACGGTGCATCTTCTGCGAGGAACGGTACAATGATTCATGTTCATATGCCTGCTGGATACAAGCTCTTCTCTCAGAATTGACCTCAGAGGTACATCCTGTTCAGTGAGGTCTGTCAGATGATTATGAGCGCTCTGTCAGAGATTCATTAGTAGTATATATACGCCTTCTTGTCCAAAATGTGCAATTTTACGATTTGGATGCTCAAAAATAAGACTGCAAATTTCTCTAAAGCCCTTTTCTCAGCTGGTTGTGGTTATCAGATACAGATGTTGATCAGACCTTAGGAATCAATGCATCTTGACCTATGATGGCTCACATGGGCTTGGGACCTCAGCACAACACAAAAGTGGGTGTAATGCAACATTTAGCACAACTGAAAATGGTTTGCTTTACCAGGCTACATGCTACACTCTCTAATGGCCAGGAGTTTATGGCTGCTGCATTGTGAGAGTCAAACATATAGTTTAGCATGCAAATAAAGTTCATGCTTCAAAAACTTGGAATAGCAACATAGGGCAATAAAAGTCACAAATCTCACCCATGCCTTCATCACTATGGAGAGGAATGAATTTTAAACACCAAAGATGTACACAGAAATGCAAACATTTCAGCATCTGCCTCTTCTTTATGTGTTTAGCTTGTGAATCTTAGTGAAGGGGGATGGTTTTTTTCCGCACGGTTAGAGGGATGAAAACAACCCCTCCTCTGAGTCATAATGTGGGATCACAGCCTCACGTGTATCTCTGCAGTGGGTGAACACAGTGTGAAATCTCATGAGAGGTGTAAGAAAAAAATAATTAATATCAATAAAATTAATATCAATTTAAAAAGTTGATAAATATGCATGTGTGAATTCATTAGTTGAACGTTAGTCTTGTAATGGCCTAAAATAAAAGTTAACATACTTCAATAACATAAATCAGAATAAAATACTTAAAGTGGCATAATTTTAAAATGTAAAATGTATTTGTGTATGTATTTAAAATGTATAATACAAAAATGCAAACATTTTTGTTACTTCTGCACATGAATTATCCTACATATTCATACTAAATGGTATGCAGTGTGTTTGCCTTGACCTTCAACATGATGGACAAACCAGATGTGATCAGCCATGATTTTTAACATCTGTTTCTTAACATATTTGATCAGACTGCCAAATGCCAAGATGGAAACTGGATGTACAAAATTACTGTACTGTAAATTAAAAAATACAACATTATGCATCATGACAACAATGTAACATACTACTGTTTACTGAATATTGCCTACTGTTGTAAATAATGCAGTATACATATACCATGCGGCAGCAGTAAGTATTCAATTACAAACATAGCCATTCTTTGGTAACACTTTAGTACATGGCCCAATTCTCACTATTATCTAGCTGCTTATTAGCATGCCTATTATATTAGTACTTATAAAGCACATATTCTGCATGATCATATTCTACATCGGTAATCCTACCCAATACCTAAATAACTACCGTGCTAACTATTAATAAGCAGCAAATTAGGAGTTTATTGAGGCAGATGTCGTAGTTAATGGTTTGTTAATAGCAAGAATTGGACCTTAAAATAAAGTGTCACCCATTCTTTTAGTCAATATAGTACACTCTTAAAAATAGAGGTTCAAAAAGTGGGATGCCATAGAAGACCATTTTTGGTTCCTTAAAGAACCTTTTAGTAAATAGTTCTTAAAAGAAGCATTTTTTCTTAGCGCGAAGAACTTTTCCCACTGTAAAGAACCTTTTGTGCAATGCAAAGTTTCCATGGATGTTAAAGGTTCTTTATGGAAGCATCAATGCCAAAGCTTAAGGCAACACTTAAAAGTGTTGACATGTAAACAGTTAATATGCAGAATTTATAGAAGATCACTATAATTACAGTATGAACACCTGTGTTACTTATCGAATTGTAACAACAAATGTTTCACTTAATTTTTTATGGTTCTTTTGTAATTCTGTGGTGCTAATTATTATTACACTACAAAATTTATTTTCATGTAGCATCAATATTTTGGTAAATATTTTGGAAAGGTAAATTTAAGAACTTCATTAATTGTGAAACTTTATTATGAAAAATAAGTTTTTGTACTAATTTTGCATGCTTTTTTTTTTTTTTTTTTTTTTTATATATATTTTGCTTTTGCAAGGATGGGAACATTCTAGAAGTTTTTGTAATATTCTGCTTTCTGGAACATTCCAGAACATTGTGGGACTGGTCATAAGAGAAAAAAAAAATCATCCAACGTACACTTCTGAAGTTTTGGACAACTGACTTTTGGTAACTGTTTATGTTAAACTGTTGTTGTTAGCTCAGTATTATGCATGTTCTATGTAATTTTTATGCAATAATGCAATAAAATTTAATGGAATAAAATTTTAGTTTCTCTTAATGATACACAAAAAGTAATGTGATTTTCATATTCAGCATGCCAAATTTAATAATAAGAATAATAAAAAGGGAAACAAAACTTTTTTTTTTTTAAAAGGTCAAATCAGTTATCAAATACTAATAGCAATTTATCTCTGATTTGGTTTTTTGTTTTTGTTTTTTTTTAATACATTGAATCCATTTTAATCAATGTTTTCTGCTTCCATCCCATGTGACTGCTGTCTAACAAGAAAATTGCTCTCAAATCAGCACACTGGAACACACACACACAAACAAACACACACACACACACACACACACACACACACACACACACACACTAATGGGAACTGACATGTAACCACAGAGATGTATGCTTAGCCTAATTGCATGACATTATTTACAAGATGAAAACAGGGAAGTCCTATTTTTCTCTTGAAGGTCTTGCACTACAAAAGAAGAGAGCCTTAATTAAATTTGTGGGTCTCTTTGGAGGCTGTAAATTATCTGGCTGATTGGTATAGTCTAGAGTCTTTGAATGGTAGATATTAGAGGACTAACATGGTCTTTGTCTCATTTTACTGTCACAATGCTAGGTAAAATATGAAATTAGACATTGGATTTGATTACATTTTCTACACTCTCAGGTACAAAAGCTGTAACTGTGTTTGTGCATATTATTACCGCAGAGATACATTTTAACACTTAAATGATGCAATTTAGTACCTTTTTTTCTGAGAGTGATCTTAGGTCTATTAAGTTGTCTCTTATAGGAATAACTCATTCAAAACTTACAATTCTGCCATTTACTGTACGAGTTTTGTTCTTCTGCTGAAATTCAAAACAAGATACTTTGAAGAATGTCCAAGTTGCTCTTTTCCATACAGTGAAAGCATACAGTATTGTACAGCCAGTGATCAGCTACTTAAAAACCATACAAACATCCTAGCAGCTGCATAGCAATATGCCAAAAACCACCCCAAACAGCTTAGCAACTGTGTGGAAACCATCAACAACAAAAAATAAAATAGAAAATCAAGTTATCACAGTTAGCATATGGCTTCTGACCAAAATTTTCAACAAAAATGCTTTGAGCAAATGGGCCAACTAGAAAGCCCTCTTCCATAAAAGTCTTTCAACAGCAAAGGGCAGCTCATAATTATGTGCAATTACACAGCAATCACACAGCAATCATGCCCTCTTGCCCAATCATAAGAGAGCTTTATAACAAGACAGGCCTGTGGCAGATGAGCAAACAGTATACAATAGATGTTAATTAGCCTTTCTCAGACAGGTGAACTTGACTAACCCTGCAGGCTTGATAAACGAGGCACAGGGCGATGACTCATGCATCTCTGACTGCTTGCTATCAGCCAATGGGAACACGGAGAGCCTGAGCGGGGCATAACGTCAGCACGGGGAACAGGGGCAGCAGCTGTGGAGCCTCAAGGCAGACGTGCGGATGTGCCTTGTCTCAGTTCACCACGGGGACCGGCTGGACCGCTCTTGACCACCTGTCACAGACAGCAAATGAAGCCCACCTGATAGTGTCCTAATCTTACCCATGTGCTCTGCTGGGATTTGTTCTATCTCAGCTGTCAGCAACATCCAAATCTGAGCCTCTCATTGTGCATATATCAGGAGATGATGCAGCAGAGAGTGAAGGAAATGTGAGGCTTACTGATGTTGACTCAGACGGATTTGGTATTTTGAGTGCAGTGGGATTATGTCTTTGAGTTTGTGTGAATAAAGCCATTTTATGCAGGTTTGGGGATTAAACACACTTGCTTTTTTGCACTAGTGTCGGGGAAGCTACTTTAAAACTGCTACACATTTAAAGTAATTTAACTACAGCCAAGCTACTCTTTAAAAAACTGAACTACCTAAAATACAATTTCTGTAGCTCTTTTGTATTCTTGATTCTGATCAGTCACGGCATTCAGTGGCTAAATATTTGTTAATAATGACCATGGTTCGTAACAATGGTGTGTCCATATAAATAAACCATAGCTGTTCCTCCACAGATTCCTCTCTATAAGATAATAACCTCACCAAAGAAAATTAATACATGGACATCACATATGAATAAGTACAGTAGTTGTGTGTTTTGTATACATAACACTTTGTGCTCTTTTGTGGAAGTCTCACTGTTCAAACCCTAACAAGTCTATAAAATTACTTATTTTTCTGCTCATATCTGAATACTTTTCATAGAATGAGGCAGAAAAATATAATTTGTAGTTTTCTGTACAATGCTAAATTTGACATCTGCTTAGCTTTTCTCATATAAACATCCTTTAATCTTAAACCACATAAAGAACACTGACATAGTCAATGAATCAGTCTTTACACTGAATGTTCATTAAAATGAATTGGATCTCCAATACTATAAGAAAGAGAACAGTTTAGAACAGTTTGTGACAAAAATCTAATGTTTGTTTTTGTGCAGTACACCACTGTTCATTGGAAATATTTGCTTATTACTAGAAAGTTACACATTGTACTTAACAGTTCAACAGTTTTAGTTTGTTCCCAACACTTATTTTTACACAAGAACGTGAAGCTGTGCTGTTCACAACCCTTCTCTCCTTTTCTCAGATTCATAATGAAGCGTGATTGATATGCACAGTGAAAGCCTCGAGCTTATTTGCTGCTTGCAGTCAACAGCTCAACACCTCATCACAATTTAGCAACTACAGTGGCCTTAATTTTCTGGTTTTATACAGCCATCATAAATAGTGCTTGGATTAATTTCCATCAGCCAATAAATACATAAAATGCTACATTTTTAAATATTTATAAAATGTGCTGTAAATGTTGTAAATTCAGGTAGCTACACATCAACTTTAAGTAATGTGCTCATCAAGATTCATAATGTTGACCCGCTGTGACCTGAAAGAAAAAGCTAACCATAGAGGCAAAGAGTTTATGCTAATACTCACTATAACGCCTCCAGCAGCAGTGCTGAGAATGCAGTGTTGCATTATGACTTGCATTCTGACACATTTCTAGAAGCTTGTTTGTGAAGAGTATGTTTTGGGCCTTAGGGATTTTGGAGACACAAGAGAAAAGGACAAGAACTAAATCTCACTGCATGTAGCTTAGCCTACATGCTACAAATTTTACATAATATCATTGGGCTCCATTTGGGAGTCAGACGTTTCTTGAGCTATTCAAGTATTAAAATGGTTTGAGAATGCACTGTACAAACTGCATAGCAGTTGTTCAATACACTCTCAGACAAAAAAACTAAAAAGCTGACACTGTGGTGATACCTTTTTCCAAAGGTGAATTTTTGCACCCTAAAAGGTGCATAATATGCACCTAAATGGTACATATTTGTACCTTTTGAAAAGGGATCACCACAGTGTCAGCTTTTGTACCTTTTTTTTTTCTCTTGATAGTTACTAGAATTACGTGAATTGATTTCAGTCTTTCAAGTCATGAAAAATGTAGCACGAATTTCATAACAGCCACATCATTTATTTTCATTATCAGCTACAACAGCAATCCACAATAAACAAAATGATACAGAAATGTAATACATGATATATATTGCCCTATATCAAGAGTTACATTCCAATATAAGTTTCCTATATGGAGATATATAATTACCAAAAGTCAAGTCATATCACTATTATTTGTATAGTGCTTTTAACAATGCAAATTGTGTCAAAGCAGCTTTACACCATCTTGATGTAAAGCTGGGTGGCTTTACATCAGCTTTACAGTATTTAGACGGGGAAATAATATGTCGAAATATAGTGTCATTCTCCTCTGGCCAGACAAAATCAGCAGTTTAAATCTAGGCTGCAGCAGAGTCAGATTGAGCAAAGGACTCATCTGGTTCCTGTGGCCTTGTCCTGATGGCCGTCTAGGAGATAGGGTCTTCAGTGGGGATCAGTCTCTGGGGCTCATCTAGTTGTCCTGGTCTCCGCTGACATTCAGTGCTGTAGAGGTCATCTCTAGGTTCTGATCCACCATCTGATCTGGATACGGACTGGATCCGGGTGGCTGCAGTGACCATCTGATCTGGATACAGTCTGGATCTGGGTGGCTACGGTGACCTCGGAATAAGAAAGAAACAGACTAATATTAGCGTAGATGCCATTCTTCTAACGATGTAACAAGTACATCGGGTGTTTTGGGAAGTGTTCCCGGTTCCGGTTGACCTAATTAATGCAGCCTAACAATCCTTTAACGGATCTGAATTATAGAAATGCGATAGTGTATTATGTGTAAGCCAGGATAAAGAGATGGGTCTTTAATCTAGATTTAAACTGACTGCTTCCCGAACAGTGTTAGGTAGGTTGTTCCAGAGTTTGGGTGCTAAATAGGAAAACGATCTCCCGCCCTCAGTTGATTTTGATATTCTAGGTATTATCAAATGGCCAGAGTTTTGAGATCGCAGCGGACGTGAAGGACTATAATGTGATAAGAGGTGCCAAACCATTCAGGGCCTTATAGGTAATTAGCAAGATCTTAAAATGTATGGATGTTTAATAGGGAGCCAGTGCAGTGTTGACAGAACCGGGCTAATGTGGTCATACTTCCTGGTTCTAGTAAGAACTCTAGCTGCTGCATTTTGAACCAGTTGGAGTTTGTTTATTAAACATGCAGAGCAACCACCCAATAAAGCATTACAATAATCTAGCCTCGAGGTCATGAACGCATGAATTAATGTTTCTGCATTTGACATTGAGAGCATAGGTCGTTATTTAGATATATTTTTAAGATGAAAAAATGCAGTTTTACAAATGTTAGAAACATGTTTTTCGAAGGAAAGATTGTTATCAAAAAGTACGCCTAGGTTCCTAACTGATGACGAAGAATTTACAGAGCAGCCATCAAGTATTAGACAGTGATCTAGGTTATTACATGCAAAAGTTTTTGGTCCAATAATTAACACCTCTGTTTTTTCAGAATTTAGCAGTAAGAAATTGCTAGTCATCCAGTTTTTGATATCAACTATACATTCCATTAGTTTTGCAAACTGATATGTTTTATCGGGTCGCAAAGAAATATAGAGCTGGGTATCATCAGCATAACAGTGAAAGCTAACACCATGTTTCCTAATGATATCTCCCAAGGGTAACATGTAAAGCGTGAATAGTAAGGGGCCTAGTACTGAGCCTTGAGGTACTCCATACTGCACTCGTGATTGGTACGATACCTCTTCATTTACTGGCACAAATTGATGGCGGTCAGATAAGTACGATTTGAACCATGCCAGTGCACTTCCTCTAATGCCAACATAATTTTCTAGTCTATTTAAAAGAATGTTGTGGTCGACAGTGTCAAATGTGGCGTTGAGATCCAGTAGCACTAATAGAGAGATACAACCATGATCAGATGATAAGAGCAGGTCATTTGTAACTCTAATGAGAGCAGTCTCAGTACTATGATATGGTCTAAAACCTGACTGGAAATCCTCACATATAGCATTTTTCTCTAAGAAGGAACATAGTTGTGAGGATACTACCTTTTCTAATATCTTTGACATAAAAGGGAGATTCGAGATTGGTCTGTAATTAATTAATTCTTTGGGGTCAAGTTGTGTTTTTTTTAATGAGAGGCTTAATAACAGCAAGTTTGAAGGTTTTTGGGACATATCCTAATGACAATGATGAGTTAATAATATTCAGAAGAGGATCTATTACTTCTGGAAGCACCTCTTTTAGGAGCTTAGATGGAACAGGGTCTAACATACAGGTTGTTGGTTTAGATGATTTAACAAGTTTATACAATTACTATCTGATGCGATACTGAGGCTGACAGCTGCATGGTTACAATTTTATCTCTAATAGTTTCGATCTTGGAAGTAAAGTAGTTCATAAAGTCATTACTACTGTGCTGCTGGGTAATGTCTGCACCTGCTGATGTTATATTTTTTGTTCATTTAGCCACTGTATTGAATAAATACTTTGTTTTCTTCTAAAAGAAACGTAAAGTAAGCAGATCTAGCAGTTTTTAAGACTTTCCAGTAGGAGAGAGTATTTTCCCGCCAAGCAATACGAAATACCTCTAATTTAGTTTTTCTCCAGCTGCCCTCCATTTTCCAGGCTGCTCTCTTTAAGGCCCGAGTGTGTTCATTATACCACGGTGTTGCACTCTTTTCCTTAATCTTCCTTAAGCGTAAAGAAGCAACTGTATCTAAAGTGCTAGAAAAGAGAGAGTCCATAGTTTCTGTTACATCATCAAGTTGTTCTGAGCTGTTGGATATGCTGAGGAACTGAGATAAGTCAGGAAGATTATTTATAAAGCAGTCTTTTGTGGTCAAGGTGATGGTTCTACCATATTTGTAACAAGAAGTTGGCTTTACAGCTTTAGCTATATGGAATATACACAAAACTAGATAATGATCTGAGATATCATCGCTCTCCTGCAAAATTTCAACCCCATTGACATCAATTCCATGCAACAGTATTAAATCTAGAGTATGATTTCGACAATGAATGGGTCCTGACACGTGTTGTTTAACACCAATAGAGTTTAGAATGTCTGTAAATGCTGATCCCAACGAATCTTTTTCATTATCAACATGGATATTAAAATCACCAATGATTAGGACTTTATCTGCAGCCAGCACTAACTCAGATAGAAAATCTGCAAATTCTTTAATAAAGTCTGTATGGTGCCCTGGTGGCCTGTATACAGTAGCCAGTACAAACATCACAGGGGATTTATCATTAACACTTGTTTCTTTGGATAACGTTATATGAAGCGCCATTACTTCAAACGAATTATACTTGAAACCTGACCTCTGAGAAATACTGAAAATATTGCTATAAATTGTAGCAACACCTCCCCCTTTGCCTTTTGGACGCGGCTCATGTTTGTAACAGTAATATTGGGGGGTAGACTCGTTTAAAGTAATATAATCATCTGGTTTTAGCCAGGTTTTTGTCAAACAAAACACATCTAGTTTATGGTCAGTGATCATATCATTTACAAAAAGTGCTTTTGTAGAAAGGGATCTAATATTCAATAAGCCAAGCTTTATCATTTGTTTATCTGTATTTAATCTGTTTTTATTTGTTGAACATCAATTAAATTGTTACTCTTACTTTGGTTTGGACGTTTTCTGTATTTTCTAGCTTGAGGAACAGACACAGTCTCTATAGTGTGATATCTAGGTGAAAGAGTCTCTATGTGCTGAGAATTAACTGACTTCTGTGACGTGAGGTGGCTAGCAGACGTACCACATACATATGTTCTCTGAGTAGAAGAAGATATGAGTTTATAACATAAATAAAAATCCCCATAGCAAAACTTGTGTTATTAATATCTATGATGATTGATTATATGGTGTTATATGTAGCAACCATATACAGTATGTCAACAATATATAATTTATTTATATATAACTTTATTAAAACAAAATTTACACAAATAAGCTGCATGATTATGTTTTTTTTTTATTTGTTTTTAAATACATGTCTATCTTTTATATTTACTTCAGCATGTATTGATGGGTTTTAAGATGGATACATGTACATGACATATATCAAAAAATGTTTTCATTTATAAAATATGTTAATATTTGAAACTGTTCCAGTTTCTTATAGATGTTATATATGTTTTTATTTCATATGACAATATATTTCATATATGAGAATTTTATATGTGTACATATATTACACAACTATGTTACATTTATGAACTTTTACATTTTAACAATAGACCTTTGCAGTCATGTTGCAAGTTATCAAATCATCAGTTTCCCAATGTTTAGTGTATCAAGGCTCATGCTAGTGCTTAAATTAGCATATAATGAATTTAGTCCTGTCATAGTGAACTAAGGAGTAGAATGAGACACAGCCAATGCAGGAAGAGAACCTGATGTGTTGCTAGGCAGTCTTATTAAAGAGACCTGCCAATCAGCCAAGATAAAAGTACTTTGATTATACATAAGACACACGCTGTTCTCAAGAGTTGTAAGGTCATATTCTTTTCTTTTTTTTTTTCAATGAGATATTTAGTGTCTTTTATGTTTGCTCACTTATATGCCACTGATGCAGAAGTCAAAAATGTTGGTGTGTGAACATCAGAGATAAAAGCGGTCTGAAAAGAAGAGGGAGAAGATAAAAGCGCTGTGGAGGCTGGGCCCGAGCACTACACACAGAAAAGATAGGCAAAACACAGCGCTGGCCGCTGAGAAAGCACCATTATGTTGGTCACGAGCCACATGACACTGTGCGGTCTGCTGCGGATCCATGCAACACCCTCTTTCTCTCCTTCACGCTCTCACAGCGTGCTTGAGAGTGCTTCTGCTGCTCTGGGCAGACTCTGTCAAAAGGGGCATGGGTCTCGCTGAGCAGTCTCTTGTTAAGGAGCTCACTTTGTCTCTGGAGGGCTCTGAGATCTAATCAGAGCTGTGTGGCATCAGGAGGAAACCCTGGATGGCTAATGGCCAGAGCAGGATCAATGCTGATGGATCTGCTGGAGTAAACGAGCTTACATCATTGCATCAGTGGCACATGTTCATCAGTGTCACACAGCTGATTGGTCCCTCCTCCAGAAAGACTTCAGCACAAGCGAGAGCAGTCCTTCATTGTGGACCGGCTTAAAGCCTTTTTCATGGGTTAATTTGTTTCCATGGTAACTAAAATCAAATTTTCAAAAGAACCTGAGCACCAGAAAACAGTGTCAATGATTTGTTGCTCCACAAAGAGCATTGAAAAAATATAGCTATAATTCACTGGTACAGTATGTGTGTGTGTGTGTGTATTTATGTATGCATGTATGTATATAAAATAAATCCAAAATTAAAGTTCATTTTTTACATTATATGTGTGTATTGTGCATCTTTGTATGTATCTTAAAAATCTACATGTATGTGTGTGTATTTATATACATATACACAATTCACACATATAATGTAAACACAAAATTTTTATTTCGGATGGGATTTGACACACACACAGATATATATATATATATATATATATATACAGTGGGTAAGGAAAGTATTCAGACCCCCTTAAATTTTTCACTCTTTGTTATATTGCAGCCATTTGCTAAAATCATTTAAGTTCATTTTTTTCCCTCATTAATGTACACACAGCACCCCATATTGACAGAAAAACACAGAATTGTTGACATTTTTGCAGATTTATTAAAAAAGAAAAACTGAAATATCACATAAGTATTCAGACCCTTTGCTCAGTATTTAGTAGAAGCACCCTTTTGATCTAATATAGCCATGAGTCTTTTTGGGAAAGATGCAACAAGTTTTTCACACCTGAATTTGGGGATCCTCTGCCATTCCTCCTTGCAGATCCTCTCCAGTTCTGTCAGGTTGGATGGTAAACGTTGGTGGACAGCCATTTTTAGGTCTCTCCAGAGATGCTCAATTGGGTTTAAGTCAGGGCTCTGGCTGGGCCATTCAAGAACAGTCACAGAGTTTTTGTGAAGCCACTCCTTCGTTATTTTAGCTGTGTGCTTAGGGTCATTGTCTTGTTGGAAGGTAAACCTTTGGCCCAGTCTGAGGTCCTGAGCACTCTGGAGAAGGTTTTCGTCCAGGATATCCCTGTACTTGGCCGCATTCATCTTTCCCTCAATTGCAACCAGTCGTCCTGTCCCTGCAGCTGAAAAACACCCCCACAGCATGATGCTGCCACCACCATGCTTCACTGCTGGGACTGTATTGGATAGGTGATGAGCAGTGCCTGGTTTTCTCCACACATACCGCTTAGAATTAAGGCCAAAAAGTTCTATCTTGGTCTCATCAGACCAGAGAATCTTATTTCTCACCATCTTGGAGTCCTTCAGGTGTTTTTTAGCAAACTCCATGCGGGCTTTCATGTGTCTTGCACTGAGGAGAGGCTTCCGTCGGGCCACTCTGCCATAAAGCCCCAACTGGTGGAGGGCTGCAGTGACGGTTGATTTTCTACAACTTTCTCCCATCTCCCGACTGCATCTCTGGAGCTCAGCCACAGTGATCTTTGGGTTCTTCTTTACCTCTCTCACCAAGGCTCTTCTCCCCCGATAGCTCAGTTTGGCCGGACGGCCAGCTCTAGGAAGGGTTCTGGTCGTCCCAAACGTCTTCCATTTAAGGATTATGGAGGCCACTGTGCTCTTAGGAACCTTAAGTGCAGCCGAATTTTTTTTGTAACCTTGGCCAGATCTGTGCCTTGCCACAATTCTGTCTCTGAGCTCTTCAGGCAGTTCCTTTGACCTCATGATTCTCATTTGCTCTGACATGCACTGTGAGCTGTAAGGTCTTATATAGACAGGTGTGTGGCTTTCCTAATCAAGTCCAATCAGTATAATCAAACACAGCTGGACTCAAATGAAGGTGTAGAACCATCACAAGGACGATCAGAAGAAATGGACAGCACCTGAGTTAAATATATGAGTGTCACAGCAAAGGGTCTGAATACTTAGGACCATGTGATATTTCAGTTTTTCTTTTTTAATAAATCTGCAAAAATGTCAACAATTCTGTGTTTTTCTGTCAATATGGGGTGCTGTGTGTACATTAATGAGGAAAAAAAATGAACTTAAATGATTTTAGCAAATGGCTGCAATATAACAAAGAGTGAAAAATTTAAGGGGGTCTGAATACTTTCTGTACCCACTGTGTGTGTGTATATATATATATATATATATATATATATATATATATATATATAATTATGTTGAATTATATGTATGAATTACAGCCATATTTCATGCATAAGCTGATGTAATATATGATATATGTATATGGCATATATGCAGACCTATATCATAAGTAATATTGCCATATATACACTTGAACGAGTTGTGTTAAACCAAGTCTCTGCCTTTCTCAAACAGAAAAACCTCCTCGACAGCAACCAGTCTAGCTTCACAAGTGGACATTCAACCGAGACTGCCTTGCTCTCAGTTGTTCAAGCCCTAAGACTGGCAAGAGCGGATTCAAAATCTTCATTACTTATCTTGCTGGATCTGTCTTCTGCTTTTGATACAGTTAACCACCAGATCCTCCTGTCAACCCTATTGGCAAAGGGTATCTCAGGAACCGCACTCCAGTGGTTTGAGTCTTACCTCTCAGATAGGTCCTTCAAGGTATTTTGGAGGGGTGAGGTGTCCAAGTCACAACATCTAGCTGGGATGCCTCAGGGCTCAGTTCTTGGATAACTTTTCTTCTCTGTCTACATGGCATCACTAGGTTCTGTCATTCAGAAACATGGCTTTTCATATCACTGCTTTGCTGATGACACTCAACTCTACCTCTCATTCCATCCTGATGATCCGACGATAGCTGCTCACATCTCAGCTTGTCTAACAGACATTTCTTGCTGGATGAAGGACCATCACCTTCAAATCAACCTTGCCAAGATAGAACTGCTTGTGGTTTCAACAAACCCATCACTTCATCGCAATTTCACCATCCAGTTAGGCACATCAACCATAACTCCTTCAAAAACAGCCAGAAACCTTGGAGTTGTGATTAATGATCAGCTGACTTTCTCAGATCACATTGCTAAAACTGCCAGGTCCTGCAGATTTGCTTTATTCAACATCAAGAAGATCAGGCACTTTCTTTCGGAAAAATGCTTCACAACTCCTTGTTCAAGCATTTGTTCTGTCCAGACTTGACTATTGCAATGCTCTCTTGGCAGGTTTTCCAGCCAGTTCTATCAAACCTCTACAATTAATCCAGAATGCGGCTGCAAGATTAATCTTTAATGAGCCAAAAAGAATGCACGTCACACCTCTGTTTATCAATTTGCACTGGCTACCAATAGCTGCTCGCATAAAATTCAAGGCATTGATTTTTGCCTACAAAACCACCTCTGGCTCTGCACCCCTTTACCTAAATTCATTACTTCAGACTTATGTGCCTCTAGAAGCTTGCGTTCTGCAAGTGAACGGCACATTATTGTGCCCAAAGAGGCACAAAATCACTTTCATAGACTTTTAAATTAAATGTTCCCTCCTGGTGGAATGACCTGCCCAACTCAATCCGAGCAGCTGAATCCTTAGCCATCTTCAAGAAACGGCTAAAAAGACATCTCTTCCATCTTTATTTGACCCTCTTACTCTTGCACTCTCTATTCTAGTTCTATTTTATCTATTTGTTGACTTGACCCTCTAACACTTGCACTCTTGATTCGTAAAAGACTCTATTCTATTTCTATCTACTTGTTTTCTTTTTGTTATGTGTACGTGCATATATGTAAACAAACAAACAACAAAAAAACCTTGCTACTTGTAGTGCTTTATTCTAACCGAGACTTGTCATAGCACTTGCATATTATAGCTCTTTTGTTGGTTTTGATTGCTTCTGTTGTCATCATTTGTAAGTCACTTTGGATAAAAGCGTCTCCTAAATGACTAAATGTAAATGTAATATATGTAATAAGACGATGTATAATTTTCACATACATAAATTCTTTGAGTAGATGAAGATAAAAGTATATAACTTATATAATATCCCCACAATAAAATTTGTGTATGTTAATATCTATATGATGATTTTTATATGCTATTATATGTTGCAACCATATATGTCGATAATATATATATACATACAACAAAAAATGTTTAAAAAATCTGTTTATATATATTTTTGTGTTATATATTTATTTTTAAATACATGTCTATCTTTTCTATTTTTATTTTATTTTATTTTTTTTTAAACATTATCATATCATGTACTGGCAGGTTTTAGGATGGATATACACGACATATATGCCAGAAAATGTATTACATATATATAAACATATTTTTATGGATTAGATACATATGCAGATATATGAAATTGTCCCAGCTTCTAATATGAATGCCTATATGACAATATAATGTATGGAAATTTAATAACTGTGCATGGGCTGACTACGATTTTATTTATGTATTTTTTAACATTTATAACTAATTGCACTGTGAACTGCAGTAAAAACACCCTGCAGTCGGGACTCGTGGATGAATAATTATTTTGGAATACACACTATGTATCAAGTCTGAAGTCTTAATTATCATCTGACAGGTTTAAAATATAAGAGGGGTGTTTTCTGAGGGCTGAGTGCCAAAATATTTCTGTAGGTGTGTTTTGTCACACAGCACTGCCAGGAAGTTACAGAAGATACCTTAGAGCTGTGAAATAAAGATGTTAACCATGGGACTGAGGCTATTTATACCTTCCCATCAGACTTCAGTGTGAATATACATGCACGTGTGTGTGTGAACCAAATCTGTGTGCAGCCGTGTGAGAGATTCATCATATGTTCATTCAAGTCAGTGCCAGGAAAATCTTAGTATTACTGCATAGAATTTCAGAAAAACACCATTTGTATTATAACATTTCATCATATATTTTGATACATAGTGGGGTCATTTAAAAAAAAAGAACATACCAAGAAATCAATTAAAAAATTTTTGACCAACATTTTTATGTTTGTAATATAATTGGCAATTGAAAAAAAAAAAAAAAAAAAAAATATATATATATATATATATATATATATATATATATATATATATATATATATAAATATATATATATATATATATATATATATATATATATATATATATATATATATATATATATATATTGAGTCAATCATCAATGATGCCATATTTGATTTGAATGTTAAAAAATACACAGAAAAAAAAAAAATAATATATATATATATATATATATATATATATATATATATATATATATATTATATATATATATAAATATATTTTTATATATATATTTATATATATATATATATATATATATATATATATATATATATATATATATATAAATATATATATATATATATATATATATATATATACACACACACAGTATATATAATTTGTTATTTATTCTATGTCATATTTTTTTTCTGTGTATTTTTTAGCATTCAAATCAAATATGGCATCATTGATGATTGACTGAATATTATTATTAAATTAGTATCATTATATGGAAAATATTTGCATTAAGACATTATAGTGAGTAAATAGTGCACTATTCCTTTAAAGCTCCAGTCTTTTTCATTGCACGAGCGCTGTGTGGAATGAAAATTGAGGAACAGATGGTTCACCTCAGGATTCTCGTCGACTATGACAAAGCCTTCGACATTTGCAGCCTTCATCTCTGACCCTTCGTTCAGAGAACAGCATCTCTGAGGAAAAGAGTGCAACACTTTTACAGTTACATCACGTATAATCGCCATAAAAAGCCAGTTCTTGGGCTCACTCAAATGTGAGAACGGCTTATGATTAGCAGCGTATTTTACTGACAATTTCATGGCAGCAGATTAACCTGGGGGTTAAAATTAAATTAACCGCTCGCCCCCGCTATTCACAGTTTTACCCTGTATCATCACCCAAAAGCACACACAGAACATCTGTGACTCTTGCAGTCTGTTACGGTAACATCAGGTTGCTATGTCAACAGATTAGCAGTAGTCATTTTGGGATGTGGAGGTAAATGCAGTAATTAATCCATCATGCTCTAATGAGTACAAACCCACTGTCTCTTAAAGTCGATCATATTTCATCAAATGAGCCATTGTTATGTCAGAATGCAGCATTGTAATTGAATGCAGAGTCAGTTGCCTGGAATAATAAAATCAATCAAGCAACTTTCATTGATGTGCTTTAAAAATCAAACTCATTTATCTAGTGACTCGTGGCCTGCATCGAAACATGTCTGCTTTGTGTCCTGCTTAACAGTCATGAAGTTCTGCATCAAATGCTATCCATCGGGCAGTCGTCCAGCTGTGAACAGCCTGTGTGAATTCAGTAATCGATGCTCAGTATTCACTGTGATGGCGGTGTTATCAAGTCTGATAATATCAGCCGACCAGCAAGAAAGAGGCGGATTGATATTCTGCGAGATAAACTGAATCATCATGGCTGGCTTTGGTTGTTAAGATGAGCTTTGTGCAATAGCGCTATCATCTGCTGAGTAAAGGGGACAGAATTGTAACAAACTGTAAGTTTTTAATATTGATTGACGGCAGAAATGGTGGGTGGATAAAACATCGAACTTGATGTAGTAAAACTGCTTTGCTTTCATACAGCATCTTGAAGGTTTTCCTTCAGTGTTCCACTAAAACGAAGGCTCAAGGATTAAACTGGGCTGTCTTGCAATGCTGTTTCAAATGAATAAAATAAATTAATATAATGTTTAATACTACTCCATTTTGGTAATTAATGGGATAGTTCACCCAAATATGAATATTCTGTCATAATTACACACCCTCATGTCATTCCAAACACTTAGAATTTGCATTCATCTTCAAAACGCTTAATGAAACCTGATATTTCTCTCCCACCGTTGAAATTTTGATGCTTCGAAAAGTTCACAAAGAAATCGTAAACAATCTACATGAATCAATCATATGATTGCTTCATATGACTACAGAATTATTTTGTCCATGAAGGCAAGGCAAGTTTATTAATATAGCACATTTCACACACAATGGTAATTCAAACAGCTTTACAATAAAAGGAATTAAAATAGTCAAAAAAAAATCATCAATAAAAGCAAGCAATTAAAATGTTTAAATGAATTAAAATGGTTAAGTTAATTAAAACAGTCAATCAAAGAGATGTGCAATCATTATTTATGTGTGGGGGGGAAAAAAGCCAAAATTTTTATAATTTCAGAATACTTTGATTGAACAGCTTAATTCATATAGATTACTTTTACAATCTCTTTATGAATGTTTTGGACCATCAAAATGTTGGGTTAACTGAATTTTATAGAAAGACAGACAGAAATCGTAAAGGATTTATTAAAAATATCTGATGTGTGCTGAGGGTGAGTAATGACAACATGTTCATTTCTAGGTGATTTATCCCTTTAACTGTATAGGCAATATTATAATTACCAGTCAATTTTAATTTAATGAAAATTTGCCATTAATTTACCAGCCCTCAAGCCATCTAAGGTTTTTTTCATTTTTTTATTTATTTATTTTTTTCCAGTAGAACAGTAAAGAAGACTTTTCATTTGTTAGCCAGACATCACCCCGGACTGTTTACCTGAGGTAAATTTCATAAGACCTGAATCTCTCATCAGGAGCCACGGGTATGAATTTTGTTTGTCAGTATATACTTTTTTGACTCTCAAGAGCTAGCATCTGCATACTTGCATTTTATGCATCACCAAGGACCACGATCTCAGGTAAAACTCTTCTTTACTGTTCGAAGAAAAAATCAAGTCACCGAGGGTGAGGGTGAGTAAATTAAGTTAGTTTTCATTTTTGGGTGAACTATCCGTTGAACTAATATTACAACATCATAGTATTTTAAAACTGATAAAAGACAATTTCTTTCTGTGTGTTTTTGACAATGTTTTAATTAATGTATTCTCATTCTGCCATTTCCGTATAAATAGAATAGAGCTGGGTTTACCAACATTCACAGCATTCACATGTAAGCCATTATTGTTGTGAACCACCCAGACCCCTGAAATGAACCAAGTGTGAAGGCCTGGTTCTTTTAAAGAGGATTCAAGGAAAAATACAATGAGTCTGGAGGGGGCAGGGATGTGTGGTCCTGTTTCTCTCTCCGGCTGTGTGTGTGTGGGTGGGTGTCTCTTTGTGTCAGAGGTAATTACAGTGGG
Source organism: Spinibarbus caldwelli (assembly GCA_039654775.1). NCBI lineage: Eukaryota > Metazoa > Chordata > Actinopteri > Cypriniformes > Cyprinidae > Spinibarbus > Spinibarbus caldwelli. The sequence goes on along the minus strand of CM077262.1, from coordinate 24,512,090 downwards.
ATGTGTGGGTGAAGGCACATATTCTAGCTGCTCAGCTGTCTGGGATAGGCTGATAACAACTAAGCACTGCTTTTCTGCCACTTTTTGCTGTTTTTCCCTGCATCTCTTGAGGCTTCTTCAACTTTGTCCTAGGTCTCTACTTTTGCTTCTCAGTCTCTCTCTTTCCTTTTCTCCTCTCAGTAAAAGAGATCCTGTGTTCAGCAGAAATCAGTAGTGCACAGCACATGATGCACAGATGGAGAGATCTCAAAAAGAAATCATTTTAACCTCATTTGAAGAAAATGTAAACAGTGTTTTTTTTTTTTTTTAAACTCGCTTCCACTAAGGCCGTGAAATGTGGGTGTTAAACTGTTATGGTTGGTTATTAGGTGGTTACTTACTGGCCTATAAGTCAAAATAGTATATTCTCAAGGGATGGTCACACTACACTTTTAGTTTCACTGACTTACATTCATGTGAATGCACGAGACTGGAAACACAAGCAAATTATACTGCGTTCCAAAGCTCAAGTTCTGTGAATGCTGACATGCGATTTCATAATCCTAGAAGATGTTTGATCAACTGAAGAAGGGCATGACCTCTTAGCATGTATTATTACATGTTAAGTTTTTAAAAAATTGTAAAATAGAAAAAAGTAAGTGTCATGGCTTAGAAGGTAAGAGCATATTTCTCATCAACAAGCTGAATGATGAGAGTCGGTTTGTATAATTTTTATGCCTGTAGTAGAAAAGGTGCAGGACAAGAAGTTACGAGAAATCAAGAGTTTCTGGATAGCTGTAAAACTCTGCTTTCTTTTCCTGCTTTCACTGACATGAATTATTGCGTGCACTTAACTAATGATGGAACGTGTGGATGTAGTCAGGCCTTCACACCCTGTCACCAGCAGTTAGGAAAGATAGGCTATATGTCAGTCAGGATGGCTTGTAGGAGGGAATTACAGCCTGAGCCATTTCTCTCTGTCATCACGAAGATTTGGCCGGCTCTGCCCTCTTTCTGTGGCAGTTTTCTTCATTGCCTGTTTTCCATCTGTGAATCTCTTTTTGAATATACCCGACTTAAGAACCAATGAAAATAGACTAACCAAATGTTACCAATAGATATTTCTTTTCCACTAGAGTTCCATAAACAAGAAAATATTGAGTATGTAGCCACAATATTGCCAGTTACATTGTCTGTTTTTGCTCCGCCAACACAAATATTTCTAAACGAAGCCATAGTGGAACTGCTTTGCATCTCTGCAAAACATGTACTGCTAGTAGTGATTTGTTGCTGAATGAATCAGTGTTTTTGAACTAATCGGTTAGATGAATGATTCACTGACTCATTTCAAAGGCTGTGCAAGCTGGAGGTCGCATATGTCAATGAGGCTGTCTCATTAAAAAAAGCAAGCATTACATTCCAAAGTAAGAAAGAATTTACAGGTATTACACTTCACAAGGATTAACAGTCAATTGTTTTTTTACTGAAAGGCTTTCAAAGATTTCGAAAAGCAACCATTATAAAATTGACTGTCATTCTTTGAGAGGTGATTAAATTCTGGCCACATTTTATTAAAGGGTTAGTTCACCCAAAAATAAAAATTAGCCTGTGATGTACTCACCCTCGAGGCATCCTAGGTGTATATGACTTTCTTCTTTCAGACGAATCCAATCAGAGTTATACTAAAAATTATCCTGGCCCCTCCAAGCTTTACAATGGGGTAACCGGGTGCTTTTTGTCAACAGTCCAGAAGACGTTGAAAGTGAAAGTGTGTGTAATAATTACATTTGAAATATGGATATTTATCTTACAAAAACGCATGGATTCGCTATAGGAGGCCTTTATTCACGCCCCGGAGCCGTGTGAGGCACATTTTATTACGGATGCACGCACTTTATTTCACGTCTTCTGGACTGTTGACAAAAAGCACCCACTTACCCCATTGTAAAGCTTGGAGGGGCCAGGATAATTTTTAATATAACTCTGATTGGATTCGTTTGAAAGAAGAAAGTCATATATACCTAGGATGCTTTGAGGGTGAGTAAAATAGGCTAATTTTCATTTTTGGGTGAACTAACCCTTTAAGTTCTTCTCTCATTTTAGATAAATTATGACCATTTTGTAGTACTAATTCATTCCCTCATTTTAAGTAGCACCACTTGGATTTCAAGTAATCTCATTTGTTGAAATCAAACGCATACAGTAAGTAGCGCAACGTTATCGTTTTGTTTGCTTTTACAACATTGTCTGAACAGTGGGCAATGGAACACCTTAATAGTAAGAACTTGGAGAAATCAATCTGATATCTGATTTTTAATGGAACTTAAAGGGATAGGTCACTCAAAAATGAAATTTCGGTCATCATTTACTCGCCATCAAGTCGTTCCAAACCTGTAAGACTTTGATCTTAATGAATGAATTAAAAGAAAACTGAGAGGTTTCTGTCCCTCCTTAAAAAGTCCAGGTAACTAAAATTTGGAAGATCCAAAAAGGTTATAAAGGCATCGTTAAACTAAACCATATGAATCTAGCAGTTTAACCCAAGTCTTGTAAAGAGATATGAACTATTTATATGATGAACAAATTTTAGGCTTTTATCTAAACAATGATCAGCACATATATATATACATAGTGCATCACATATAGTAAACACAGATGCAAACAAACCCCGTTGGTTCTTGCACATCACATAGGCCTATACACATTTGAGAATCCATGTTTACCAAATGTAATGTGCCCTATATATGTGTGGCTTTGATAATACTTCTGTATATGGGGTTTCTCAGAAACCATCTCACAGTTTAGAGGAATATGCATGGATATGCCCTATTTGTGAAAAGTAAGGTTTTTGCGTCATGCTTGTTTGGTTTTCTCTTGTAGAGGGGGGAATAATCTCGGTCTCTGCGTCAGAATTAGAAGTGTGCCACTCTTGAGTCTCGGATGAGACACCCGCCGTTTGCGTCAACAGGAGCGCATTTGTGTTTTGTTTGCATGAGTCATCTTATAATAGCTTCAAAACAAAGTATGGGGAGCTGACCTAAATTGTTAGATATCGTGCCTTAGTGTGTGTCTACAGCTACATTTACACAAATAAATTGCCCAAGCTTCTCCTACAGGTGTACACATGCTTGTTTGTATCCAAGTACCATGTAGCACAATGCATTTGTGTTCCTGACACTATCTTGACCTTTTTCTTCTGTGCAGAGGCCTGAAGCCTGGAGCGTAAGTGTGTGTGGCAAACAGTAATGCTACGAGACATTTCCTAGGCAGGTCAGACCTGGCAGCGCGCGTTGATGGAAGTGTCAAAGCAAATATGTCACAGGCATACAGCACACACAGTTGGCCACCCCTGAGTCCCATTTTCCATCCACTCCTGTTCTTGTCCAAAGACGAATGGATAGAGAGCTGAAGGGCAAAGAAGAAGAACTCACTCGACTAGTCATAACATATTAGGATGATGTTCATCTCAATTATCAGTGGCTTTTGAGGACTCTTAAGCCATTGGGTAAATTACATTTAAGCTGATCTTTATATATTTTAGTCAATTTATGGTAAAAAATTACAGATGTTGTTGTCAGAACTTTTTTGTGTGTAACAAATACAGTGTCACAGTGTTGAGGAAAGTTGTTTTTAAAAGTAATGCATTACAATATTGCATTACTCCCTAAAATTAACAAATTATAATACTTAGTTACTTTTTATCAAAAGTAATGTTTTACATTACTTTTACATTACTTTTTCTCATCTGGGCTGGGCTTGCTTGTTTGTTTTTAATATTAAAAAGTTCTATTTTTGTTAAATGTAAAAGCCCTTTCACACCAAAAATGAAATAAAATATCCCAAGGCGGAAGGAAATGTAAATTCATGCTCAAAAAAAAAATCTGGATTGCATGAAGAATAGGATGCAGTAGAAGAAAGTTCCACACTCTTCCGCTATAAAAAAGAAAAGAAAGAAATACAAATGTTATGTTTATCTAAAGTCATTTTTTGCTTATTAGCATGATTAAATTGGATCATCGAAGGAAAGCAACAGACATTGGTTAATAAAACGGGATATTTGTGTTATTTAACATTTAATTATTGCAGGTTTACATTTCACTGTTTTTATTCATTTTATTTAATACTGAACCTGTTTTAGTGCAAGTGAGTTGAGTAAATTTAGTCACATTTAGAACTACAGTAACATCATGTTCACACAGCGCACACAACGCCTCTGCACTTACTCCCGATTTCTCTCAACATGCGGACAGGACAGCTGTCAGTCATTGAATGGGAAAACAAAGTAACACGTTACTTATTTGAAAAAAAGTAACTCAAATATTTTCTTGTAAATTGAAATGTAATGCATTACTTTAGTTAGTTTGAAGTAATCTAATTACATAACTCACCTTACTTGTAATGCGTTATCCCCAACACTGCTGATTTGACTGTAAATTAAAGGATAAGTTCACTCCAAAATTAAAATTTCCCGATAATTTACTCCCCATTTTCTCATTTTCTAAAAAAAAAACTGGAAAAATTATACATTTATTAAATGCCTTGTGATGCACGTCCACAACTTCACGCATTATGTAATTTCTTTCCGACTGAAGACAGAAAGACATGAACATCTTGGATGATATGTGTGTGAGTAAATTATCAGGAAATTTTAATTCTGGAGTGAACTAATTCTTTAATAAAGGTGTGCATTATGATATTACACACTACTTGGCCAAAATAAATAAATAAATAAAATTAAAAAATAAAATAAAATAAATAAATAAATAAGTTGCACAGTCTAATATTTCATTAAACTGCCTTTAGTATGGATTACATTGTATTCGTTGTGGCATAGTTCCGACAATCTTATGCAACATCACAAGCATTTATTTTCATCAAGAGTTGTATTCGTTTTTGATCTATTGACAATGGGAAAGTCAAACCCTTCTTTAAAGTTGACGCCAGCACATCCAAAAGACTTTCAATAAGGTTGAGGTCACTATGGTGACCAATTCATGTGTGAAAATGATTTCTCATGCTCCCTCTATCACTCTTTCTCAGTTTGAGCCCAATGAATCTTTGCATTGTCATCCTGGAATATGGACAAGGGTATGTCTTCCAAGTTCCAACATGGTTAAGAAATAAAATGCTACACGCTGCATCAGTTAGTGTTAAAAGAATTGTTGCCAATCATATAGCATAGCATGCTAGTAACATTAATTGCTGATTAAATCCTAGACTCTTCAATATTTGCTTATTTAATCCAAACAGCAACTTTCCTCCTATTTCATTTTGGAATCTCCCCAAAACTCCCGCCACAGTTATTTCATTACACAAATTAAAGTTCTGTCATCATTTACATACCCTCATGTCATTCCAGACCCATGAGAAATTTCTACTTTTCACTCTTCGAATCAGCAAACTGCACTATGCTACTAGTATATCTACAGAGGCGGCAGCCAATGAGCTCCCAATAGCATGAAGATTCTTTCTGACATTTAGTGCGAGTCACGTGATTTCAACGTGGAAAAATAAAGGTGCGTTCACGCCATATCGTAATTATCGTAATTACAAGATACCAACTTGTAAAAAGCGTTCACGTCCTCGTAGAACTCGTAATTACAACTTGTGAATTGGGAGTTTTCTGAGAGCTACAGCTTGTACCACGTGACCGCTGCACATCACGCAAAACCAGACAAAAATGGCGGCGCTATTATTAAAAAAGCTATTACTGCTCTAAAAAAGGGGAGAATAGATGCCTATAGATACTAAAATGTACTAAAAACATATTATATAAGTGTTCATACTGTTATTGCTTTACTGTTAGGTTAGTAACATATTTATCGCCGTCGCAAATATTAATATACAACAAACAAACAAATAAACAGTATTTATTTTTACCTGATGCTTTCTGTGTTCTGCAATATTTAGCAGTAGCACAAATGTAATATAATGTTGTAATTATGTGTTTGACAGATGCCAGTAACATAACATTCTTTCATGCGGGTTCATTTTGTTGACATTTTGTTGACTGTCACTATACACCTTTTTCTTACCGTAAAAATGGGTGCGACTATTTGTAAATTCTATGGGTCTAGCTTCCGGCTTGAAGAAAAAGGTGGATAGAAACGGATAATTCCCAGTCCGAGGACATGAACAGCACAGAGTTGAACATCACGTGTTGTCATCTCTGAATTATAGTAATTACGATATGTGTGAACGCTGCATAAGACCCGCACTATCCACCTTTTTCTTCAACACGGAAGTAAGCCTATGGGTGAGACTTCCGGTTCATTAGCCGCTATAGGTAAATAACGAGGAGAATAACAACGTGCAGTAAACGGTAAAACGTTTTGCGCTACAAACCGGTGTGATCATAATTAAGATAATACATTAAAATAATATGATAAGACATGCCAGTTTTCAATATCAAGCAGCAAAACCAACTGTTTTGTACAGGTAAAAATAGATGGACGCGGATGAGACCGGAAGCTAGACCTGTAGAATTTACAAATGGCCGCGTCCATTTTTACGGCAAGAAAAAGGTGGATACTGTACATAATTAAAACACGTTATATAGGGAACTATTATGGGTACAGTCTTCATCTCATGTGAGTGTATGCCACTCAGAAAAAAAACACAATTTATTTCTAAATGAATTAGAAAAGCATCGACATTCTGGAAGCCCATGAATAAGAAACAGGTAAAAAGAAAAATGTAATTGTGACTTTACAGTATATCTCACAATTCTGACATTTTTTTCTCTGAATTGTGTGCTATAAACTTGCATTTGTGAGTTATAAAGTCAGAATTGCGAGAAATTAACTCACAATTCTGACTTTTTTCTGGCAATTGCGAGTTTACTTTTCTCAATTCTGACAATTTTTTTCTCTGAATAACGATATAAATTCACAGTTGCGAGAAAAAAAGTCTGAATTTTGAGATAAAATGTCACAATTACCTTTACTATTTTTTTATTCAGTGGCAGAAACAGGCTTCCAAACATTTCAATAGGCCATATTTAAAATATTCAATTCATGACAGCATGTTCAGTCATTTTATACTCTAGAGATCAAAATCAGGTGTCTGTAGCTACTTCCGCTTGTCTTTTTCTCTCTCGTTCTCCTTTGTCTTGTCTCTCAGGGGAGCTGAAGCAGTTCTTAGTGATCTTTGGCCTTATTCTGACAAATTTATAAAGCAAAAATAGAGCTATGCTCATATTACCATGGTATGATGAGAGTTGTTTGTGAAGAAATAAAGACATGAGAAGAAATAGATAGCAAATTAGGACATGCTGATTGACCGGTCAGGCCAGATATGAATTTCATCTGCTCATCATGGCAGGAAAAGCAATTAACTGTGGAAATAGACAGGCAGCTTCTAATGAGAGCAGGTGTGCGAAGAGCTGATTGAAAAGATAGATGCTAATACATACTGTATACATGATTAATGCCTTTAACTAGTGTCAAATACATACTGAAATCATCTACATATGGTTTGCTTTATCATCATATATATTCCAAGGCACAAGGATAAAAACGAGAAGTGTATTAAGTGAGCAACAAGGCAAGAACTTTATGTAATCAGTGTAGATCATGAGCAGTCAACAACCGTGTAATGTGCGTTACTCCTGAGACACACAGCGTGCATGTTATACAGTGTTATGGCTCAGTAACGTTGTTTACTTTGATTGCTGAGTTTAGTAGTGCTTCAGTGCATAATAATCACACACTAATGGAAAAGTTTGTTTGATTATGTCTGATGTGCAAGTCAAATTTTGTTGGTTTCTCAAAGGATTGAAGTGAGTAGGTGAAGTGGAAGTCACAAGATTAAAAATGTAACCATAAAATCCAGACCTCCCCCTCAAACACCCACACAGTTTTTTATTTTTTACTTATTTATTTATATATATTTTTTACACTGTACAAACCTTATTTTCTATCACCCAGCACCAATCCTACACCTAAACCTACCCCTCAAAGGAAACTTTCTGCATTTTTAGATTAAAAAAAAACAAAAAAACAAAACACCATTTAGTATGTTGTTTTTAAGCCTTTTGAATTACGGGGACACTGAAAGACTGAAAGTGTCCTAATAAATCACTTTCACATTGTAATACCTATGTTATACCCATGTCATTACACAAATTTGTGTCCTCATAAACCACATCTCTCGCTCTCTCTCTCTCAAAAATGAATTTTTGTTTGCATAAACACTAAAACAATTACATTACTAATGATATTCGGATTTTAAATAACAACATGACTGATAACAGTTTATCTAATAACATATGAAATGTTCAAATAAAACTTTGAAAAGGTTTCATAAATTGGTAAACCTCACATTTCAGCCTTTACATAAAGAAAAGGGTTAAGTCAAAATGACAACTGATTAATAAATGATTATATGTATTTTATCTGCTCCATAAATAATTCTATATAACTTATCTGAATTGTTTAAATGTGTAGAATCCATAAGCTTGTTTTTCATCAACAGATCAAAATTTACAGCAGGGCATGCAAAATCGGTCTGTATCTTGGCCAGACAAAAACTTCACACAGACTGAATGTAATGTAACTCTCTGTAAATCCACTCTCTGACAGCAGGTGGCGCTTATGTTACAGCAGAATTACAGCTGTTTCCCTTAAACTCCGCGGACAAAGCAGCATTGCGATTAAGAACAGTACTTTATTAGGTATTACATGAAGAGAAGATGGAAACAAATTGCCATCAAATCTTTTCTGAAGACAGTCAGAATCTTCAGAGGCACACTAATTCATTCATTCGTATATTCAATTTTATAATTCACTTAGCTCTCTTTTAAAACGTCCCAGTTTTCCGCCATGTTTTCACACAAAACAAAACTACTCTGCGTGCTGTGTGCAGGTGAGACTGTTACTTAAAACTGTGTTTTATACTGGATAGCATTTATTCATCCTCAGTTGTTCAAACTGCGATAACTGAATATGATTTTAATGATAATTAAAATATGAAATTGTAATACTAACCGTGGGGAACTTTATCAAACTGGTAATGGTTCCATCCCTACATTGGACTATATGGGCGAAAAAATGAAAGAAAGTCATATACAGTGGGGCAAAAAAGTATTTAGTCAGCCACCAATTGTGCAAGTTCTCCCACTTAAAAAGATGAGAGAGGCCTGTAATTTTCATCATAGGTATACCTCAACTATGAAAGACAAAACGAGAAAAAAAAAATCCAGAAAATCACATTGTAGAATTTTTAAAGAATTAATTGGTAAATTCCTCGGTAAAATAAGTATTTGGTCACCTACAAACAAGCAAGATTTCTGGCTCTCACAGACCTGTAACTTCTTCTTTAAGAGGCTCCTCGTTACCTGTATTAATGGCATCTGTTTGAACTGTTTGATCAGTATAAAAGACACCTGTCCACAACCTCAAACAGTCCAACTCCAAACTCCACCATGGCCAAGACCAAAGAGCTGTCAAAGGACACCAGAAACAAAATTGTAGACCTGCACCAGGCTGGGAAGACTGAATCTGCAATAGGTAAGCAGCTTGGTGTGAAGAAATCAACTGTGGGAGCAATTATTAGAAAGTGGAAGACATACAAGACCACTGATAATCTCCCTCGATCTGGGGCTCCACGCAAGATCTCACCCCGTGGGGTCAAAATGATCACAAGAACTGTGAGCAAAAATCCCAGAACCACACGGGGGGACCAAGTGAATGACCTGCAGAGAGCTGGGACCAAAGTAACAAAGGCTACCATCAGTAACACACTGCGCCGCCAGGGACTCAAATCCTGCAGTGCCAGACGTGTCCCCCTGCTTAAGCCAGTACATGTCCGGGCCCGACTGAAGTTTGCTAGAGAGCATTTGGATGATCCAGAAGAGGATTGGGAGAATGATGAAACCAAAACAGAACTTTTCGGTAAAAACTCAACTTGTCGTGTTTGGAGGAGAAAGAATGCTGAGTTGCATCCAAAGAACACCATACCTACTGTGAAGCATGGGGGTGGAAACATCATGCTTTGGGGCTGTTTTTCTGCAAAGGGACCAGGACGACTGATCCGTGTAAACGAAAGAATGAATGGGGCCATGTATCGTGAGATTTTGAGTGAAAACCTCCTTCCATCAGCAAGGGCATTGAAGATGAAACGTGGCTGGGTCTTTCAGCATGACAATGATCCCAAACACACCGCCCGGGCAACGAAGGAGTGGCTTCGTAAGAAGCATTTCAAGGTCCTGGAGTGGCCTAGCCAGTCTCCAGATCTCAACCCCATCGAAAATCTTTGGAGGGAGTTGAAAGTCCGTGTTGCCCAGCGACAGCCCCAAAACATTACTGCTCTAGAGGAGATCTGCATGGAGGAATGGGCCAAAATACCAGCAACAGTGTGTGAAAACCTTGTGAAGACTTACAGAAAACGTTTGACCTCTGTCATTGCCAACAAAGGGTATATAACAAAGTATTGAGATGAAATTTTGTTATTGACCAAATACTTATTTTCCACCATAATTTGCAAATAAATTCTTTAAAAATCCTACACTGTGATTTTCTGGATTTTTTTTTTTTTCTCATTTTGTCTCTCATAGTTGAGGTATACCTATGATGAAAATTACACGCCTCTCTCATCTTTTTAAGTGGGAGAACTTGCACAATTGGTGGCTGACTAAATACTTTTTTTGCCCCACTGTAGGTTTGGAATGACATGAGGGTGTGTAAATGAGGACAGATTTTAAATTTTGGGGTGAACTGTCCCTTTAAGAAAAGAAATGTCCACATGGACAGTAATTCCCATTGGTTTACTGAGCTTCTTTAAATCTGAATGCATAAAATATGTTGGCCTGAGTTTGAAATACATCAACACACACACACACACACACACACACACACACATCCTCTTGAAAGAAAGGTTCTTCATATTTTTCAGGACTGCGTCAGCTAGACTCAGTATCAACATATTTTCTAGATTTCTCATTTACTCGCTCTCTCTCTGCTGTCACCTTGAGCTCTCTTCAGATGTGCTTTTCCTTTGCTCTGGAAAGGCTGTTCATGGTTTTCTCTTCACATAATCTGATATCCTGACATTTATATTTAAAAGAGGGGCTCTGTTTTGACAGATATAGGGCAGCTTCCTAGGTAATGAGTTAAAATAAACTCAATATTTACATTTTCATTCTACTCTATCTATCTATCTATCTATCTATCTGCTGACATTTAAGCGAACACTTACATTTTTCAGCTCTATTTTTGACTTAAATTGTTATATTACTATAATTTGCATTCAAATATTTTGTGTTCATTTTTTAAATTGCAAATTAAAAGCATTTCCACTCTTGGTCTCAGACCTCACTGTACATAAAAAGACCATTTCAGGGCAGAGGATGTTATTTGTGGTCGGGCACACTGGTTTGAGCATCACATCTCTATGTAAAATACATGTGCTGCTGAAGTGCTTGCTGCTCTATATGATATTCTTCATCCATTTTTAATCCAGCAGGCCCCCTGGTGGTCCTTCTTAGAAAACCCCCTCTTATATCCACCCTTCCCCCATGAACATCTCTCTGTCTGTGGAAAATCCATGTGCATAATGGAAGGGATTCTTTCCTCCTCAGCAGCTGTGATGTTTCAGTGCAGAGCTGATTGTCTTTAATGGCCAAAGCATTGTGGTTAAAATAAAATAAATTAATGTGCTAGATTATTAATTTTAAGGGTTTTAATTTTGTTGCTCCAGATTCATTCAGAACAATCTTTTATGAACGCTGTCAGAGCTTCATGGGTTAAGTGCAGTTATAAACAATGCTTTGATGATTGACAGCTCTCAGGTGTATCTTGAGTGTGTATCAGCTCATACGGGCTTCTGTACGACAAACAAAGCTGCTGTTTTTCTGTATGGCCTTAATATACAAATCACAACACATGAAGCAGAGCAACAGTGTGTACTGAGTTGAATGATTGCCATTTTCATACTCAATACAATTATACACTTAAAAGTATGAGATAAAACAAGACTGAAATGCTCAGTTCTTACAATGTTCTTGTCCAATGTTAGTTTTGTACAGTCTGTTCCCTTGTTTCTGTGGTGAAGTTTTCATGGCTTTTGTTGGGGTTTAGTGCCATCCACTGGATAAAATCAAGTATGAACTTGATTAAAAAAATATGAATTAATGCAGTTTTCGTTGCGCTTTACTATTGATACTGAGATATATTGATTTAAATTTGATTTGACCACTAATATTACACTTTGGGACGGAACTTGTCCTGCACTGTTTGTGCTATAAGCATTGACGTGTTTTTACTTTTAATGAATGATAAAATGGCCAAAAAAGATATTTATATATATATATATATATTAGTATAACATAAAATGTACTATAAAATAAAATGCTTTTATAAATACACTATGAAATGTCTGGGGTTTGTAAGTTTTTTTTTTTTTTTTTTTTTTTTAAATCAATTAATACTTTTATTCAGCAAATTGATTGAAAGTGAGAGTAAAAAAAACAAAACAAAAAAAACTTTTTCATTTATTTTTTAAATCAATGCTGTTATTTCGAACTTTCTATTCATCATTAAATCCTGAAAAGATATTACTGTTTCCACAAAAATGTGAAGCACAATTGTTTTCAACATTGATAATAATCAGAAATGTTGATCAAATTATGTAGATCAATTTTCCACATTAATATTCTAAAAATTGTGAAATGAATGGGTTGAAATGAATAAAACCAAATTTTATTTTACTTCTTTAATAATTACTTTACATAACTGCAAACCTCATAATGAGTCCTGACAGTTTTATCTACACAAAACAATCTTTCAAAAGCACAGTCTCTCATATGAAACCAGGCACTTCACACAATCCTCCTTCAATCCTCCGACAGAAAGACAGCAAATGCTCAGTGTTCCTGCAGCAGTTTGAAAAGTGGATTAAAGTTCTAATCTACTAATCAGAACCTTAATGCTAAATAAAACTCTCTGCTTGTCCAAACATTTACAAACAATAAGACGAGCCCTTCATGGCTAAACTGTGCAGTCTTTTTATTAACCGTTTAAGTGTCCATTAGTAACTAACAAGTCTTTTCCAGAAGTGGTTTACATGCGGTGGATTTTGTCATGGTCGATGAACTGTTTGAGGTTATGGAGGTTGTCCCACCACTTGAAGAGGAAGGTTTCTGCGATCAGGCTGAACCAGGGTGTGATCTCCAGCTCTTTCCTCTTGGCTTTCTCCAGGATCTCCTTCAGCTCCTCTTTGGACACGTAGCAGTGGCTCTGGATCTCGTTGGGGTCTGGGTTCAGGTCCACGTCTTTCTGCATGAAGAGGATGTAGTCGATCTCGTGCTCGCCCCAGACGCCGTCTGACTGGGCTTTGTAGTGGATGCGGGTCAGGTAGGTCATCTCTTCAGGAGGCACCTGGGACAACAAGCAGGTTAGGCCTGAACATCCAGATTCCTGAAGACATAAATAACGCTACACACATTTTTTGTACAGGGTTTCTGAAGGTTTTACAAGGTAAATTTAAGACTTTTTAAAACCTTTTTAAGTCCAAGTTAAGAAAATGTAGGGAATAAATTGAAGGGAATGCAATACGACGTCAATATGTTCTCTTCATGTAAATGTCTAGGGAAGAGACAATGAGTTGTATTAGCAACACTTCAAGTTTTAAAAATACAACAGATCTTCATTACTTTTTAATTCATTTCTAAAACTATTACTGTACGTCTGATCACATTGAAAAAAACTGATGTTCTTGCTCAGTATTCTTGTCTTGCAAATGTCTAAAGATTCTTAAATTAAAATACATTTAACTGAGCAGCAAAACGACCTCAGATAATAAGTCTT
>CM077262.1:24425806-24493306 GCA_039654775.1 Spinibarbus caldwelli | reverse complement strand
AAGAAACATCATGGTGCTTCCATATGGCCATTTCTGGACACTATACCATGAGATGGTGTTTATAGGGTGTGGAAAAAAAAATTAAGAGAGCACTTGAAAACTCTCAGTTTCTCTGGATCTACTGGAGTACTTTAAAATGTGTTTGAGCAAAATTATAATATTTGTTCTGTTCAGTTAAAGTCTGATATCATTTCTTCCAAAATTCAAAAAGGCATATTGTCATCCACTTTTGGTTTTATAACATTTATAACAGGTATTTTCATTTGTTGTGATTGAAAATCATGGCTATTTAACCAAATACTGATTTCTTAACTCGTCTGAAGTTAAATAATTGGTATTGTGCTGTCTAAAAATTAATATAAACGTGACATCTTTTTTGTTATTTTGTCCAGTTATCATTTTAATGCGAAAATGCTCTAAAGGATGCTCTAAAAAATTGTCTACAGAACAAAAATCACTTTGTACACATAACCACAAAAACCTCAAGTGGTCTATCAATTTTTTTCCATAAATATATATGTATGTGTGTGTGTTTATGTATGTATGTATGTATGAAATATGATAATCATAACATTGTAGTATAATCATTATTCCAGGTTCAGTAGTTGAAGTGGACAAGATTTGTGGTGTAATGTGATTTTTATTTTTATTTTTATTTTTCCATTTTAATTAATTTTCTACAGAGCCCCGGAAGTCACCTGTAGGAAAAAAAAAATCAATCCGTCCCGTCAGTTTATAAACCGTACTCACGAATTCTTAAACTCTTCCCTCGGTTTAACAAACCGTACCCATGAATTTCCAATCCGTGCGTTCAGATTCTGTAAACCGTACCTTCGGTTTTTAAATCCATACCCACAAATTCATAATCCGTGTGCACGCTTTCACAATCCGTTCCCACGGGCTTGTAAACTGTACTCAACTGGACTCATTTTAAAAGAACAAATCTTATTGTATATTGTTTTATTGTGTGTTATTAAGTGGAATACAACAAATTGTCTTAACTGCATGCTTACAGTGATTCTCTATCAGTTGCAGCGGGTACGAGGTGGAATACAACAATTTAATAAGAATGTGGGTCAAAAATCTTGATTATTTGTAGCACTTTATTATTATTGTCTAATAAACCTGGCATTGTGTATTATGACTGACTTTTTACTGCTTTGTTCCTCTTTTGTAAATCGTTTTAGATAAAAGCTTTTTATAAATGCATATGTAAATGTAATAATAACAATGGTAGCCTAATAACAATAATTATTATTATTTTTATTATTGTTGTTATTATTATTTTATAATAAATGAGGGCACATAAGACAGTAATATTTTTTTATCATAAAATAATTAATGAATGCTTTATTTTTAAATAACCTTTTACAGTTTTGGAAATGTGTTTGTGCACTGTTCATTCTTAACATGAAGCTTTTATCCAAAACGACTTGGTGGAACACAACGATCTAATAACAATGACGTGCGTCAAAATCTTGTGTTTATTTATGATAAACGTAGCACTTTATTGTTATTGTCTAATAAACCTGACATTGCGTATGGCTGACTTTTGACTAATTGCTTTGTTCCTCTTTTGTAAGTCGTTTTGGATAAAAGCTTTTTTCTAAATGCGTAGCCTTTTACAGTTTTGGAATGTGTTTGTATTCTTAACATGAAGACTTGTTTTGGTGATTTTATTAAGCTTTTCCCCCAGAGTTAGATGCATGTAAGGCTTCACTTGTTGATGTTATTATCAAATAGCTAGGCCTAGCCTATTATAACATTGCATTCAACCAGAGAGCAAAGGAATGACAACATAACCTGTACAATGTTTTGTATTGCTTTTTACCTTCTCCTCTCCTTTATTTTTAATTTTTTTGTAGAAAATTCAGGAAATTCTCTATTCTGAAAAATAAAGTTTACAAAGCCGTTTGCACCGCTCTTCCGTCACTTAGTATTTTATTTTGGTGCGTTAATCTATTAAATTACCATGATCCGCACTCACAAAATAGTCTTGTTTTTAGCGTTTACCTATTTTACATTAATCACCAATAGGATAAAACACAGGCGATGTTTTTTTTAAAAAAATAAAGTTTAAACACAATACAATGCATCCTGCACCTAAATAGGTGGCCTGGTTGAATCTGCTGGTACAGACTGGGGCCGGGGCCACAAATCTGTGAGTACAGTTTACAAACCCGTGGGAACGGATTGTGAAAGCGTGTGCATGGATTATGAATTCGTGAGTACGGTTTGTTAAACCGAGGGAACAGTTTAAGAATTCGTGAGTACTGTTTATAAACTGACAGGACGGATTGCAAAACGGATTGATTTTTTTTTTTTCCTACAGGTGACTTCCGGGGCTCCGTAATTTTCTTAAAAAAAAAAAAAAAAAAAAAAAAAAAAAAATCTGGGTTACCACAATTTTTAAAAATACTCACTACCCTAAAACCCTTAAATGACTGTATAATAATGATTTTGAAAAGTGTTACAGCTCCCAGAATAATTACTGTAAGTGCTTTTATAAAATTATAAGCTTCTGCTTTTAAAATTATGAAAAAATTGGCCCCTTTCAGTTCCATTATGTGTTTTACAGTTTGATTTTTGGCTTTTGCAGAATTTATCTGCAAATTTGTATTTATCTACAAATGCTGAATGCTAATGAATGTGCTTTTTTATATATATACACACACACACATATATATATATATATATATATATATATATATATATATATATATATACACACACACACACACACACACACACACACATATATATATATATATATATATATATATATATATATATATATATATATAATATTTAAATTTAAATTTCACTAGGATCGTTTTATTTTGTCAACTTTAAATCAAAATTGATACTTGTTTTCAGTTTATTTCTGGTCTTACTATGAACTATTTATAAGTAAATATTATTCCAGAACCAACAACAACAACAAAAAAAAATATTGTATTTTGTAATCTTTCTTTCATCAAAAATGTAATATTTTCTCCATCTCGTAAACAAAACTTCCTTTTTCAGTTGACACCACAAAGTCCAAACGCTGGAATTGCGTGAATTCCCAGTGGATAAACTTGCAACGTTACAGAATTAAAATTGAATGGGCCACTTTAAGTCTCAATTCACATACTTATGCACTATTCTATGACGTTTTGTAGTATAAGCAGTGCGAGCAGTAGTGTGTTCACACTGAATAATCCAAAAAGAAAAAGTGTGCTTTAAATTCCCAGATGATGCACTTAAATAACAAAACAAACAAAAACGCAGTGTGGGATGGACACTTCATGTACTCAACTGTTGCAGCTTTAATTTTGTAATGGAGGGGGAGGAGCTATCAGGCTATGAATGACAAAATAACCTTAAAAATTCATACGCTACACGGCTGAGTGCATAGGGTATAGTGCATCATTTGAGATGCAGCTAATGTAATGATTTGTATCTGGGAAGATTTGCATCCAACACAACAGTTTGCATGACAGAACTGCATAAAGCCCAGAGCATGATGCTGCAGGTGCAAATACTTCACGCATGTTGTTTTTTTTCTTTCATGAGTTGTTCATACCCACTAACCCCATCAGCTCAAACCTGTCTGTTTGACCTGCTCCATCCGTCCACCTCCTCTCTGTTATGTTAGGTTGTGAGAATGCTGTCACTCCATGCCTGCAGCTGTTCCTCTCTTCATTGTCATGTTTGTGAACCGATAGATGGTGTTGTTTTGTGTTCAGTGCTGGAGTGCGGCCCTGGGCTTCCTGTTGAGATCTTCTTCATCACTTTAAGCGGTCGTCTGAGGATGTGTCTGCTTTTTTTATCATTCACTGCTCTCCATGGCTGGTATTTGTATTTTATTTTGCATGCCTTTTATTTAGCATTATGTTTTTATAATTGTTTATGTTTTAGGACTTTTTAAGATGCTCAGGCTGACATTAACATTTTTATTGTATGTTATTATTGGATAACGGCCTGCTTGCCCGAGTTAAACTTTTAATTTAACACTTCATGAACTCGCTTAACATATTCATTTTACATTAAAACAACACCCATTGCTTCAGCTAAAAATGCAAATATGATGAGTTTTTAAAAGGAATGTACAAGTCATATTTTACTCCAAAAAGACAAGGCAAAAAAAAGAAATTATATTTAGCATAAAGAAAATGTCAATAATGCAAAAATCTTAATAATCACTTTCATAATTAAGCAAATTTCTTATGTTCTTGTTATTGTAATGTGAAAGGTCCCATTTTTAATACTGTAAGGAAATAATAAGTTTTTTTTTTTTTTTTTTTTTTTTTTTTAAACAATATATAAGCCTATACTGTCAAAAACATCCAGGAGTTATTTCACTGTGAAAAAATGTCTTGGAAATTGTATTAGATTCATCTTGACATTTAGAGTCATATTCACCTGCTCTGTCAAAACGTCTATTCGAGATTTACAACAAGCTTCTTTTGAACGTTTCAATTTTATGATGTATACTTAACTAGCTTTAAATCAACTTACACCCACAGTAGAGACAACATATACCTTCAGTATGTCATCAACAAAGGCTTACTTTAAGTTTCCTCCCTCAGTGTTTAACTTATTTACACATCACATACAGAAATAGGGTATACAGCATAGTGTACAACAAAGGACACATTACACTCCTCCATTGCTGTAGGATGAGGCAAACCCTGCCGTTTGATTGCTCAGTTTCAGGTAGGAAGTGCGTAGTGGGACGTCACTGAGGAGTGATGCCTGTTGAAAGTGGAAACAGCGCAGCCGCCCGTCAAGTCAAACAGAAGCGCAAGTCGCACAGTCTCTCCATTAGGAGGACCAACAGCACCGAGCAGGACAGACCAGGCATGCAGAGAGACATGCTGGAGGGACAGGTACGTTGTTTTTTGTCTTTGTTTCTTTTTTCACTGAAACTCACATGAGCACGTATAGATCCCGGTTTGAAGTTCGTGGTTATGAGCACAATTGTGTGAGCGTGCTGTCATGCCCAGTTAAACAGTAAAGAATGACACAAAGCCAGTTCTGTGACATTTTTTGTAAATAATTTTTTTTTTTTTTTTTTGGTCATGACAGCTGTGATATGCAAGTATCCGTGTAAACACGTGTCATGTTGTTTTTGAATAATTTGCTATTGTTTTAGAATTTAGTTGAATTTTAAAAAGAAAAATGTTTCAGGGCATAATGTATTTTAGACATACTCTATCTCCAGGAAGCCAAAGTTGATTGATTACTTAAGTGTTATTATGGAAAAATCAAAAAAGTAAATGAAAACTGAAAAAAAAAAAAAAAAAAAAAAAAAAAATATATATATATATATATATATATATATATATATATATATATATATATATATATATATATATATATATATATATATATATATATATATATATATATATAAAAACAAACAAACAAAAAAAAATTAATCAGGAATTCCAAAAGTAAAATAAAATGCATTTGTTTTCTCCATCACTAAGTAATATCTATATATATATCTATATATATATATATATATATATATATATATATATATATATATATATATATATATATATATATATATAAAAATAAATAAATAAATAAATAAATAAATAAATAGAAAAGACAAATTGTAAATAAAATATAAATATTATTATTTTTATTATTATTATTTTAACTGTTTCAGGAGACAGTGTATCAGACATGTTCAGTGTTACAGGAAGCCAGTGTTGATTGATTGATTGATTGATTAAGTGTTATTATGGAAACAACAAAGTATTTTTTTTTTTTCATAAAAAAAAGAAACCGCAAAAGTAAAATAAAAGTAATGAAATAAAATTCAAATGACCGCAAGTTAATTTAAATTTTAAGTTTTCATTCTAGGTGTATTATAACATTGGAAACAAAAATACAGTTAAGCATATTTAAATTATATCAGAAAATTCATAAACTTTGACATCCCTAGAATACTGAAATCCAAAAGTAAAACTAACAAAGAACAAAAAATAAACTAAATTGAAAGACAAATTGTAAATAAAATAGAAATAATAACACTGTAATAACACTGGATCAATGTCTTTATTGAGAGTGATTCTGGTTTGGAAAAATGAAAAGGGGTTTGAATTCTGGTGTCATAAAAATGAAATGTCACAGTCAAAGTCCATGTTATACCTGGTGAACAAATATTTCTCTCAATGAGTAGTTTTGCCATTGTTTGGTACTGTAACGTATCTCAGGAATTTACATCCTCTAACACACAATGTTTGTCCTAAATGAGTCTGTTATTGACACACATTCCTTACACAAACATTACGTCAGTGAAAAGAGCGGCCTGTACTCAGGTCAATTACAATTGTCAGTTTTCCCATTCAAATGAAGTTCTTTATCAGTTTAAGTTCAAAAATGTACATGTTCTTGAAAAGTTTTCATACATTATTTTGAACAAAATGTTAAAATGAAAGTCTTAAAAGGGTTATATGATGTTGCTAAATAGAACACTGTTTTGTGTATTTGGTGTAATGCAATGTGTTTACGCAGTTTAAGGTTCAAAAACCACATTATTTTCACACACCGTACATTATTGTTGCTCCTCTCTGCCCCGCCTTTCTGAAATGCATAGATTTTAACAAAGCTCATCGTTCTGAAAAGCACGGTGTGCTCTGATTGGCCAGCTATCCAGTGCGTTGTGATTGGCCGAATACTTCAAGCATGTGACGGAAATGTTACGCCATATTTATACCATATTTGGAAACACACAGCATCTCCACGACATGGTGGCGACGGCAACAATACTACAGCGAGAATAAAAGTTATGCCTTCTTTCTTTGTGTAAACATTTTGGAGATGTTATGCAAATCTTCCCACACAGTGGGAATGTAGATTTGTTGGGGCGTGTTTAAACGAGGCGTTTTAGGAAGGCATGGATGAGTCTTAACTTTTATAAAGAATATCTCTTTGGGTTTGAGACATTCATCTTTGCGACTTTACGGATCTTATATATGCACAAACAGCATGTAACACTCCAAAGACAAAGAAAACATGAAATTGCATCATATGACCCCTTTAAGAGAAGTCTAACTCTTGTCAGACATGATGCCATTTGGTCATCTGTTTTATTGATACTCCTTGGAGGGTATCTATGGTTTGTACTCTTCTATGGTCTATAGCCTCATCCATTTTTAAAGAGCGGCCCACGCTGGGGTTCCATTGTTCTGTCTATTCCTCTGTAGGGTCATTTCTGATTGGCAGTCCCTACTGTAAACCGTTCACTGGATTTAGACTATACCGCCTTTCACCCTCTCAATGCTGTCATTATGTCCAGTTGCTATGGTGACCACAAGTTTTAGGATTGAGCAGGTTTATAAGAGTAGACGACAAGCTGTTGTTTGTTAATTGCCGTCTCTCTCTCTCTCTCTCTCGCTCTCTGACACATAAGTACATGTGGTAATGACAGAATGGAGAGCAGTTGACTTCGCTTTTACACTGTTCTCATTGGTAAACTCTTGTGTTTTTGTTCTGGAGTACTTAATATGGGCATAGCTAGTCTAAACGACACAGCAGCAATGTTTGTTTGTGGATTGCTTTTCTTTGTGTAGTTTTAATCAGGCTGAAAGACTTTACTTGGAACTTCTTATCTTTGATAATGGAGGTAAGTTGATTTGGTAGATTAGTTTAGTTTTTGTATAGAGATATCTTTACTTTTTGTACTTTTTCAGATTTTCTTGTGATTCTTTTCTGTCAGTTCTTTTCTATCTCAGCAATATTTGGTTACTCTCTGTCTCAAAAAGAAATTATGCATTTAGGACAGTACTGAGGCTTAAAAGCCGGTAGAACAGCAAGATATTTTACATAATGTTTAGGTTAACATTAACGTAACCATTAAATAGTTTTTTTTTTTTTGTAAAGGTTTTATAGCAGCGTGATATTATACATAAATGTTTAAATGTAAAGTTTCAGAGCAGCAAGACATTTTACATAAACTTTTAAATGTTAAGTTTAAGAACAGCATAATATTTCATGTAAACTTTTAGAATTGAAGTATATTTTATCTTAAGTTTTAGTACCAGCAACATGTATTTTTACGTAAATATTTAGATGTAATGTTTTAAAACAAGGTATTTGACAAACTTCTGGAACAGCAAAATATTTTGTGTAAAGCTTTAGAACAGCGAGATATTTTACGTAAACATTTAGATGTAAAGTGTCAGAGCAGCAAGATATTTTATGTAAAGTTTTACAGAACAGCAGAGTATTTTACGCAACCTTTTAGATGTAATGTTTTACAACAGAAATAAAATATATATTGTTTATTTGTAGATTTCTGGTGTTTGTTATATTTTCTCTTAAAAATAACCCTTCAACATTCCTTGTGTTTTAGTAGTTTATTTTTATGTGGTAACATTATTTTTAAATAGTTAGAATGTACAAAGTAGAACAGTGCAGAATCCACATTTCTCATTTGTTGTAATTGAAGTTTGAAGGCGTTTTGATGACGCATTCTCTGAGTATGTGTAACATGGATTATTTGATTCAATATCTAGGACTCCAAGTTGCCGATGGCCTTAAGGAGTAACTTACTGGACCTGTTTGGACAGATTGAACGGGAGTTTGAAAATCTCTACATTGAAAACTTAGAATGTGAGTAGTACCAATTAGCTTCCGTCATATTTAACATCCTTTTTGCACGTCTGGTCTCTGTTTACATGACTTAATATATTTAATTAAATGATGACAACACAGTGTTTGCACATGAAGAAGAACTGGTTTTAATTGAGCAATCACCTTATGCTAAGTAAGTAGCATTATCACAGCATTCTCAAGATCTTAATCCTTAATTGTTTTTGGCATTACAATTGATTATGTATTTATTAGTGTATAATCTAAATTGTAAGTTGTGATGTAACAAGCAGATTAACGTACGCTCAGTATCGAGGTATAAACTCCTTCAGGGTGACGTGGGTCCTCATCAAACTGTTGGGTTTATTTGAATGTACTTTATCCCTTACATAGTTTGTAGATGTGACCAAATCAGTGATTTGCTTAGTTTATCAGTGACCGCCATATCAAAAGCTCTGTTCTTGTGCAGTGCGGAGAGAGATTGAATCACTAAATGAACGTTTGGCTGGAGAAGGACAGAATGTTGATGGCGGCGATCTGAGCAAAGGAGCTCTGAAAACAAAAGGTACATGCAAAACAAAACTGACATTTAGCTTTTGTTTAATTTCTGCATTCATCAGATCATTGAACAAGCTTTTGAATAAATAATGATTTTTTTTGATGATTCAGAGAGAATAAACATTGTGCCTAAAGCTATGTCCTCACATGACTTGATGATGTTTTAAGTGCCGTTTGCTATTGATTTATCAGTAGATCTGCATGGCCAGATGTTTGTGGACACCTTCTTCTTTAATTAAGGGGTTTGACTATTTCAGCTACACCCATTTCTAACAGGAACATAAAATCATATCGCCTTATAATCTCCTTAGACAAACATTTACAGTAGAATGTGGCCCTTTTTGTTTCAGCTTGACAATGCTCTTGTAAAAAAAAGTGAGGTAAAAAAAAAAAATGTTTTTTTTTTTTTTTTTTCTAATCTGGTCTGGTTTGGAAGAACTTAAAAAGCTGGTGTGGATGAAATTGAAAACTTAAAACCTTTA
The DNA here is from genome assembly GCA_039654775.1 of Spinibarbus caldwelli. Classification (NCBI taxonomy): domain Eukaryota; kingdom Metazoa; phylum Chordata; class Actinopteri; order Cypriniformes; family Cyprinidae; genus Spinibarbus; species Spinibarbus caldwelli. Next base: position 24,483,671 of record CM077262.1, on the reverse strand, counting down.
CCATTAAATGAATAATTTATTGTATTTTCACTTATAATTGTATAATTTCTTGTGTACAGCTAGTCACAGCACAAGTCAACTTTCCCAAAAGCTGAAGACGACATACAAGGCCTCCACTAGCAAGGTATGATTGTATCTATGAGGTTATTTGCTGGCATTTCACTCCGAGTAAAACTCTCTTACTGTTGTTTAAGCTCAGAATATTTCTCTCAGAATCACTAATCTCTATAAACAAAACTTAATATCTCAGTGCAAAGTCCTGTTCTTTGTAGTCGACTTAGACTTTGCTGCTTAACATATGTAGATACTTTAGAAATGAACAAGCTAGGGTTGTCACAATACCAAAATGTTACCAAACACCAGTGAAATTTGATGATTAAAAGCAATGAAATTCCATTATTGGCACTCCTTTATTAAAATGATCATTCTTTCATTATTTACTAACCCTCATTACTCATTTTGGGTACTTAGACTTTCAAAGGAGGGACAGAAATCTCTCAGGTTTCATAAATATCTTAATTTGTGTTTCGAAATTAACCAAGGTGAACTTGGGTTTGAAATTAAATGAGGAGTAAATGATGACAGAATCTTCATTTTTTGGTTAAACTGTCTCTGTAAGAAATTGAATTAAAATAATGGCATGTACCATAATGGCATGCAACTGGCATGGAAATTTTGTGGAATTGACACTATTGAATAACTGGTAAAACAGTATCTTTTCAGTTTTGTTATTAACTTGTGACATCTCTAGAGCAAGCTGTTTTAGGTGGTTATGTAAGCGTCTATGTTTTGTCTGAGTGTTGCAGTTTCGTAGTGCTGTGTTGTCTGCTCTGTTTGTTTAGTTTCTTTCAATTATACAAACTACCTCCAGTTTCACATACACATTTCATGGAATTACATACCGAATTATCATCAGTAGTTGTGCAAAATGTGTCGGTGTTATGTCATGCATTGATCTGACAATGACAGTTCAATGCATCAGTTATGGAATTTCACAGTCTATTATATTATGATATGTAATACCCAGTTTATTACACATTCCTTTATTACCTAAAATTCATTTCTTGACTTTTCAGTTTTCACCAAATCCAGATTCCACTACTTCTGACACATTTTTGATTTTACTTCATTAGATTTGTATGATTTAATAATTGCGTGTTTTAGCAAAATATTTGAATTGTACTCGAATTTTAGGTTTCACAGCAGTGCATCATGTAATTTAGTACAAAATCATAATCAAGTTAAACACATTGCAAAAAATGATTAAAGGAACACTCCACTTTTTTTGAAAATAGGCTCATTTTACAACTCCCCTAGAGTTAAACTATTACGCAGCGCCTGAAAGTAGTCCCCAGCTATATCATAACTAGTTACCTAGCTGGGGACTACTTTCAGGCACTGCGTAATATCATTGCGCCTGCTGCACCCATGGTACGGCAGCAAAGTTCCTTGATAATTACTCCGGAATGAGAGTACAGTTCCTAGCCATATCGACCTAGAAAATCGCAACTTTTCATTTTCCGTCGGTCTTAGTACACGATGTAACTACAGAAGAGTCAAGCTTTAAATAGGAAAATTATCGAAACTCTTTGGTCATTTTTGAGTGAGATGCTAATGGTCTAATCCGAATCAATGAACTATGCTAAGCTAAGCTAAAAGTGCTACCACCAGACCCGGAGATCGGCTGAATGGATTCAAAAACGGTAAAACTCAACTGTTTAACTCTTGGGGAGTTGTAAAATGAGCCTATTTTCAAAAAAAGTGGAGTGTTCCTTTAACTAGTATCCATGTACACTGTTAGCAGCTTAGCAACAGCTTATTTATTTATTTATTTTTGCTGTGTAGCTACTATATTAAATGTCTGCATCCCTAATTTTTAGTGTCCTTACCCAAAGAAACAAAGCTAGGCATTTAGAACGCTGATGTTTTCAAATGTCATAATTTCTCTCAACTTTCCACATCTCTCCATTACTGGACCCAAACACCTGGTGCTAATGGTGCTAATTCAAATTAAAATAGTCTTCTTAATGTTTTTGGTCCTCATGGATTACAATTGTTCTTTTTTCTCGGTTTCACTGATGTAGCGCTCAAATTCTTTCCCGGGGAAAGTAGGTGGACCTCGCAACTTCAATGTGGGGAACTGGGAGTTATGGGGTGGAGACTCATGGGTAATTAACTCCTCAGTGTGCCAAAATGCATGAACTATCCAACAGTTGGGGGTCATAACCAAGCAGTGATGTGCTTGGTGACAAGCCATCAATCTGTGCTTATCTGGCTAACGCTAACACTAATTCAGCATTATACAACATTAACAAAGACGTTAAGACTGTGTTTTGTAAATATCAAGAATGAGTATCGCTTATGGAAGTTTTTAACGGTTTGGCTTGGAAACCTTTGATTGGCATTGGTTTTCTTCTGCCTGCAAATCTTCCCCATTCAAGCAATTTGGCCAGAGCAAATGCAAATTTGGATGCATTCATGATTCTAAAGAACTCTATGATCATAGGCCAATCAGAGCATGCTAGTTCTTCAACTGAGCAAACTCTAAACCAGTAAGAATCTTGTGCACAAAAAAAAATATGCCATGGTCAAATATCTTGATGGTGAGCAGGGCCAGATGTGCAGGCTGGAAGAGAACCAGGACAGTTGACTAAATCTAACAATAATATTACCGTGTTCTGGTTTAGAAGAGTTTATAGACAGCTCAACTGGACCCAAATGAATCTTTCCCCTTTTTGTGGAATTTTCATTCTAACAAACTCTGTTTAACTCTATTTGTAATTAAATTCACACTTTATAACATTAAAAAGTTGATCCCCCTGCTGAGTAGTTCTGTAATGTGGTATCCCTCATACAACCCTCCCCTTCAAAACACTAGACATGACAGAAGAGAAAAAACTAGCAGCTCTCTCCCCCGTTACAGTGAACATTAGCTGATGTTTCTCGTGTAGTCAGTGTTGAAAATGCTCTCTTGTTTTTAGGCTGTAAATAGTGTATTTTCCTTTTGTAAATTAGGCCTATTGCATTTTGCTTTTTTAACGCCATACACAGTATTGCAAATGTTAAATATTATTATTTGCTTAAAATTAGTACTGTCTTGATTCGATCAATAAAGCTAAAAATCTTTTATAAATGAAAATCTTTCGTGAATCAGTAGTATGGTGGAGCTAAGATCTATGGACAAGAACAAGAAAATCTTAAGTAGCAATATTTTGTTTTACTACATGGTTATTACATGTTTATTACATCATTTAAAAAGCGTAATACTTTTAGTGTTTTAAATAAATAATAGTCGGTTAGAAATGTTAGTTGTGTTGTTATTTAGTTTTTTATTTATTAAACGGTGTAACCGTTAACTGTTAATAATAAACAACAAATCACTGCCTTAAAACAGTACTGTGTTTACATAGTTCAGAGAATATTTTCAACTTTATGGCAACGGACACTGAAACTACTTTTAGTGGGGTGTTTTTTTTAATCATTATATTGCGGTTGGATGTATTAAATATGTACACTGCCATTCAAAAACTTGGGATCAGTAAGATTTTTAATGTCTTTTATACTTATCAAGGCTGTATTTATTTGATCAGAAATACAATATCAAAAACAAAGTCTTTACAATCACTTTTTTATCCATTTAACACATCCTTACTGAATAAAAGTATTAATTTCTTTAAAAAAAAAAAGAGAAAAATGTACTGACCCCAAACTTTTGAATAGTAGTGTATATTGAAAAAATAATCATAGGTCCCAAAAATAACTAATCAATGTTTCCAACATTGATTATAAATCAGCATATTAGAATGATTTTTGAAGGATCATGTGACACTGAAGATTGGAGTAATGATGCTGAAAATTTAGCTTTGTTTTTCAGGAATAAATGATATTTTAAAGCATAAAAAAAAAAAAACAGTTGTTTTAAATTGCAAGAATATTTTGCAAAATTAATTTTTTTTTTTTGCATTGTTTTATCAAATAGATATAGCCTTGGTGAGCGTAAGAAACTTCTTTAAAAAAACATTAAAAATCTTACTTTTGAACGGCTATTGTACGTGACAGTTCAAGGAATTTCATGATTGTCTTTGGATGTTTGATTGAACTCTACAGTGTGTGAGGAGCTCGGTCAGTTACTATATAATATTGTGTTCTAATATTACAGAGCATTTTCACAGTGCTGAGATGAGGGCTCATTGTGCTTGCTGTGTTTGCTCTTACCTCCAGTGAAACGGCAGGCTCAGCAGTGCTTAGTAGTGGTTAGGCTGCATATTGACATGCTTGCACACCTCCCTCAGTCCATTGCTTTATAGAAGTCATTTGCCTCCTGTGATGCCAAAACTTTTATTAAAGTTAGGACAATGTACCTCAATACTTCTTTATTCTGAGCATTTGCTTTTACAGATGATTCTAGGGATGCACAGATATATAAATGTTTGCCGATATGCCAATTTTCTTGATATTATCTTATACCTGCCACTATTATAAATTTGTACTGTATAATTTGGATCATATTACTGTTCAAAGAAGTTTTAGATACTATTAAAGTTTTGGAATATGACATGCTTCACATAAAAACAAAACTAACACACAATAATGTCCAACATGAAATGGTCACTGATATATTGTGCATCCCCACATATTTTTTGTCGACTTTTGTTGGTGTCGTCACTGTAGGTAGCAAGTAAAGATTACCATACAGTATTTTTTCACTTACCAGATAATATGCACAGTATTTTATAATTTACAGTTGTGCAACTGTAAATTGTAAAAACAAACTATTTAATGTTTTCAAAGGGAGCAGTTGAATGTTAAGTCAAGTGTTGAACCTATTCAAATATCTAAATGCCAAATTATCTGCAACATTTAAATAAGTGATATACTGATATACACTACTCTTAAAAATTTTTTTTTTATGAAAATCTTTTGAAATACTGTAAATGTTTTTATGGTAACCTTTTATCAATTTAATGCATCTTTGTTAAATAAAAGTATTAATTTATTTCAAATACTTGCTGTTCTTTCTATTCATTTTCTATTCAAGAATCCTGGAAAAAGTATCATACTTTCCACAAAAATATTAAGCAGCATAAGTTTTCAAAATTGATAATAATCAGAAATGTTTCTTGTGGAGCAAATGAGTGTATAATTGTAAATTGTTATAATATTTCAGAATACTACTGTTTGACCTGTATTTTTAATCAAATAAATGCACCTTTAGTGAACTTCTTTAAAAACTTATTACAGACCCCAAACATTTAATAATTTCTAACTTAAGCTTTTTAGCATACATCCATATCAGTGGAGTAAAATTAGTTTGCCAGGAAAGGTTGTGTTACATTGATATTACCACAGATCCATTCTGTAATGCCCATTTTCTGTTATATAATATCTTTCAGTGATTTTTAAACAAATATTGTGCACTTTTGTGAATGTGTCATTTACTGCCATTAACTTATATAGTAATACATATCTACTCTATGCATCGACACCATAACAGCCATTGGTCACCTTGCTCTCTCAGCTCATCTTCTTTCCTTTTCCAGAGATGATCCATGCACAATGTTTACGATTTACAAACTATTTTGTCATTCATTTGTTTTTTAGTGAATTCAGTCATGAATTTAGTCCTGTTTTGTCAGCTTTTGTATATTTTAATGGTGTTTGAATGCTGTTTTTGCTTATTTTTGTTTGTTAGGGTGTTTTAATTTAATCATTCTCATTTCAGAAGTATTGACTACGCTCTCCTTTCATAGACCTTGATCTTGTTTGACAGACTGTATGACTGAATGCAGTGTGTTCATACAATCCAGCAGTGTAGAGGTGTTACAGTCATGTATGGTTTGAATATTGATTCCCCATGCTTCTGCGCTGCTTACTGTCGTTCTGTAGTTAGATCTGTGTGTGTATGTGTGTGTGTGAACCTCTGACCCAATGCTCACTGTCCTGTCCGCTCCTCAGATTGTGTCCAGTTTCAAAGCCACCACATCTCGTGCAGTGTGTCAGCTGGTCAAGGAGTACGTGGGACACCGGGATGGGATATGGGACCTGGCTGTGACTCGGGTTCAGCCGCTGGTTTTAGGCACAGCTTCAGCTGGTAAATCTGCAACAACCACACTCACCTTACCTGTTATTTTTAATTCAGTTGAGTTATTTTATTTTTTTTTCCTGTCCAGATTAAACCTTGTATGTTTTTATGGGCATTTTTGTCTTTTTTTTTTTTTTTTTTCTTTAAGCAAAAAAAAATAAAAAAATCATGCATTCTTATTTAATATACTTTCTGTCTTTTGGCAAGGCTTCAGACAGAAAAAAGTTACAATTTTTACTGTTTTCCATCTGATAGCACCATTTTCTCAGGCTTGGCCTTTGGAGCAAATACTTGCTGTTTTGCTGTTTTTTGTTTCTGATGAAAAAAGGCCAATTGAATTTGATTATTTTGATTGTGTGGGTGTATTGATATCGATGTCAGAGTGCGATTTGTATGTGTGTATTGAGATATTTGTGTGTGTTTGTGTTTATGGTATTCTTCCTGACTGAAATATGTTGTTAATCACTGATATATCCAAGATACACTACCAGTCAAGTTTTTGAACAGTAAAATTTTTAATGAATTCTCTTCTGCTCACCAATCCTGCATTTATTTATGCCAAAATACAGCAAAAGCAGTAATATTGTGAAATATTTTTTACTATTTAAAATAACTGCTTTTAAAGAAATTATAGATAGTAATACTTTTATTTAGCAAGAATGCTTTAAAGTGATCAAAAGTGATGATAAAGACATTTATGATGTTATAAAAGATTTCTATTTCAGACAAATGCTGTTCTTATGAACTTTCTATTCATCAAAGAAACCTGAAAAAAATCTACTCAGCTGTTTTCAACATAATAATAATCATAATACATGTTTTTTAAAAAAAAAAAATAAAATTGGGGCAGCAAATCAGAATATTAGAATGATTTCTGAAGGATCATGTGACTGGAGTAATGATGCTAAAAATTCAGCTTTGAAATCACAGGAATAAATTACATTTTAAAATATATTCAATTGAAAACAGTTATTTTAATTAGTAAAAAATATTTTAAAAATTTTACTGTTTTTGCTGTACTTTGGATCACATAAATGCAAGCTTGGTGAGCAGGAGAGACTTCTTTAAAAAACATTAACAGTCATACTGTTCAAAAACTAGATATATTTATTTTTTTGGTACTTTAATTACCCAAAACATTTTTCTTGAAGCTGTCCCCATTTTTTTCTTATTTCTTTACATTTTACAAATTGCTGTGCTGATTGTCCTAAATACTAAACTAACCATTAGATTCAAACTAGCTGGATTAATTTAGAAAAATGCTTATTTAATTGTTATTGCTGATAAAAATCACAAATTTTAAATTGTATTTAGATATGACTTAAATTTTAACAGGGCTGCTCATGTTGCAAATGACAGTCTAATATACTGCTGCATACACTGCTGTTCAAAATTCTGTCTTTATTTTCACTTGTAATTATCTATGTTCATTTTGCTCTCCAAGGCTGAATTTATTTGTAAAAACAGTAATATTGTGAAATAATATTGTTTTCTATTTGAATAGATTTAAAAATGTCATTTATTCCTGTGATGGTAAAGCTGAATTTTCAGAAGTCAGTCTGTCATTCTTTATGTTTTAGATCACTGTTCCATGCTGTGGAGTATTGAGACTGGGAAGTGCCTGCTAAAATATGCTGGCCATGCTGGATCAGGTACGAAGCACTTTTCACATTATGTTTGTGTGTGAATATTTGTGTTAATTTTGTGAACTTTCATTTGGAGTTTGGTTTCTTCAGGTTTGACATGCTGTGGGTTTGGTTAGTGTTAAGCATGTTGCATTGTTTCTAATGAATGTTTGTTATTTTGTATTCTTGCAGTCAACTCCATTAAGTTCCATCCCACAGAGCAGATGGCGCTTACAGGTAAACTACAGTACATTCAGTGGGTTTTACATATTTCCATGTGAAACATAACAATATATATATTCAATATGGATAAACAGAAAAAAGTATTACAGCCACCGTGTGAATGTTTTTTTTTTTCAACCTCTAATTCGAGTAGAAACAATTAAATAATATAAAATATTGCAAAAAAGTAAAAAAAAAAAATAAAATAAAATTGTCATATGTGCAATTTAAATTTTAAGTTTTTATTTGTTGATTATTGATTAATTAATTGATTATTGAATACAATTAATTTTTAATTCCAGGTGCATCTCTAATTTTGAGAATATTATGCATCAATTAATCATACACCTCAGGGACATTTATTATGAAAGCAAATAGAGTAATTTTCATTTAATAACTTGTTGCTGATGCATTATGGCGCCGTCCAGTGGTTATAACCTTCTATTACACATTAAAGACTGCATGTATGTGCGCATTAATGCAGCAGTCACATCTCTTACTATGAAGCTGTTAATGATGATTCATTTATCCTGTGACTGAAGGCTATGTTGCCTTTAATTATTTATTTTTCCATAAGACTGAAAAATAGATATTTTTTCATATCTCTATTTGTATCTCTCCCCCCTCCTGTCAGATGCTTTTAAATGTGATTTGATAGATGACTGTCCTTTTTTGTATAATGCTCCATCTGTGTTTGTTTTGTCTGTTTCCTGACAGCGTCCGGGGACCAGACGGCACACATCTGGCGTTACATGGTACAGCTGCCGCTTCCCCAGCCCCCAGCAGACATCAGCGTGAGTGTTAAAACACACACACACACACCTTCATATTTCTGTCCTTTTATGTAATGATGCTCCTCTGAAGCATCGTCTCTCATCCATGTGACTCGCTAATGCAAAAAGTCAACATGAATATTGCAATCAGTATAATTTATTTGCAATTTTTGTGCAAAATTTAGAAGTGCATGTTATTTGAAAGAAAAAAGTTTGTTGTTTTAATATTTCACGAAAACATAACTTACTCCACTTCTGAAAATATCTATAACTATCCTACACTTTTCCCTGAATATTCTGCTTTACTTGAAAATATGCCACATTAAGGAAGTAAAATGAATGAATTTGTTCAAGAATTGCCAGAATTATTGTCTTTTTTTCCCCCATTGCTTTCCTATTTTTGTGTACTCACAAGATGTAACTTTTTGAAAATAAAAAAAAAAAAAACAAAACAAAAAAAAAACATTAATGAGTGCAAAAAATACTTAATACTTTAATCAAATATATTCTGTTAAACTTTTAATCTGTTTGGATTTTTAAGTTGAAGTTTTAGTATATTTTTGCATTTTGCATTTTCCTTTTAATTTTAGGTTTTAGTAATATTGTTTTGCATTTATTTTAGTAGTTCTTGTTTTTTTAATATGTCTATATTATTTATATAGTAGTATAGTTTTATAGTATTATTTATTTTTCAGTTTTAGTAATTTTAGTATAAATTACTTTCAAATGAGAAATGCTGTTTTGGAGCTAGCTGAAATAGTGTTTTATATATTTTATTTTATTTTAGTTAATGTTCATTTTAGTAACAAACGTTTTGTAAGTAGCGCAAAGCTGAACATTTAATTTCGCAGAAAAAAAAAAAGACCATGGATCATACAAAATGGCACACCTCTGGGGAACCACTGGTTGTAAAAACAAAAGAAATATTATTTAATTGTCCATCTGCTCTGGTAAGATTTCCTGGATCCATGTGTATTTATTTGCACAGTGGAGCAGAGCTGAAACATAACCAAAATTATGGCCTTTCGCAAAAAACTGCTAGAGGTCAAAAGTTACATAGTGTAGCTTTAAAACCTTCAGTAAATGACTGTAAACATGATTTGATTTATTCATTTGTTTATTTATTTATTTTAGTTCAACTCTGAATTAGCTTTCCAATCTTTTTTAACATTCATGACTCTTGTTTCCTCTGTGATCCAGGCCTCGCTGGACGATGACGTGGACTTCTCTGATAAAGACGAGGCCGATGGGGAGGCAGATGGGCCCAATGAATGCCCCACAATCCGAGTGGCCACCACGACCTTGAAGAGCCACCAGGGGGTAGTGATAGCAGCTGATTGGCTGGTGGGAGGAAAGCAGGTGGTCACTGCATCCTGGGATAGAGCCGCCAACCTCTATGATGTAGAAACCTCTGAGCTGGTGCACACCCTCACAGGTAAACAAGCCTCCGCTCTTCCTGACTGCTTTGGTGGCTTTGTTGGGCTCCTTTGCCAGGGTTTCGGGGTCACGTAGCTCTGTTTTACACGTGTTTGCAGGTCATGATCAAGAGCTGACCCACTGCTGTACTCATCCCACCCAGCGTCTGGTGGTCACCTCATCCAGGGACACCACCTTCCGCCTGTGGGACTTCAGAGATCCCTCCATCCACTCAGTGAACGTCTTCCAGGGCCACACTGAGTAAGTCACATGATCTCTAGTCTCACATGCCAGACATTTCACTGTCTACATAAAATATGATGAAACAAAAATGCAACAAAAACACTTGCCTAGTGCCAATTGGAAGTAAAAATCAGTGCCAAATGAGAGTAAAAATGAAATCTAAGCGATGCAAAAGCTCTTCTAAAGTCAAGATCAGTGACTGTTGGCCATCTGTTAGCAACCGGACATTTTGCTAGCAAGCCAAAAGACTGTAATGTCATAACTCCAGAACTCGGTGTGGCAAGACATTTTTGACGAGAATATAAGGGACAAAATCAGTAAGGATCTCAACAGTTTTATGCCTGGCAATTTTTTAGTGAGTGGTTGTAGCCTGCGACTTTGAAAGCAACACTTTAACAAATCTATATTAGATATGAATTATCTAGCAGAGACAATAAAATGTATTCTTAATCAAAAAGTGCAAAATATGAAAATGACTGGGAAGAAGTAATCATAACTGATAAATATCAGTGCTTTTGTTACCTTAAAACTAATAAAAAATTATTTTTGTTATTGAAATAAAGCAGTAATAAAGTTAAATATTAGATGAAAAACTGATAATAATAATAATAATAATAATAATAACATAAATGAAAATGTTAGAAATGTTGCCTTTTATAGCTAACTAAAACAAAAAGTTGAAGTACTAAAATGACTAAAACTGAAATATTAAATGAAAGCTAAAAAGAAATCTAAAACTAATAAAATGACAGCATTTCTTACTAAACTATTACAAATGGTTGGAATAAATCTGAAATAAAATCAAATATTAGATAACAAGCTTGAATTAAAAACATAAGTAAATAAAATTAGAAATGTTGCCTTGGCAACTAACCAAAAGAAAGTAAAGTTAAGTTAAATTACTACAATTACTACAACTAAACTGAAAAATAAATAAATAAAAGCTAAATTAAAAAAAACAAATAGAAATGACAGAAGCACATAAAATTACTAAAACTTGTATGAAAATTAATTTGAAAACTGAAAATAGAAAACGGAAAGCTAATTCAGAATATCAATAAATAATGTGCTAGTATATAAATAATATCTAAAATAACACATTCAAAATATTCAAAAGTATAAATTTTAGAAATTGATTTAGTTGATGAATAACATGGGTATTATTTGAACTATTTTATGTCTTCGTAAGTGTCTCTTTTTGTTTTTTTTATTCACTGTGACCACAAGATGGCAGTGCATTGACAGCAATTACAGAAACCACTCATTTCTCAACACTTAGGCCTATTTCTCACCTCACTTTAATTTCGTTAAAGTTAAAGCGAACCCTTTGCTGTATGGCTGTGTTTCATGTATATCTGGCTTGAGTTTTCTCAGAGCAGTCCCTCTCATGTCACCGGCTGCAGTGTGAGCTGTGTTTTGGTGGCGTGTGAAATCAGTTGCGTGGTGGTTATTGCTGGTTAAAGCAGGAACGAGGAGGCTCTGCAGTCTTTGATTACCAGGGATTACACGCCGCTCATTATGTTCAAGCCCAACATGTATAATTCCGTCAGATCCCAGCGTAATGCTCTCAAATAGACAATCAGCGTAATGAGATTAGCCGCCGTACTGCCGCACGCTTCCCACTGTCAGCGCCTCCGTGCAAAGTCAATTACTGTCCTTCACTCTCATTCAGACTCTCTGATATCTCCACTCGCCGATTCTGCTTTCGCCTCTCACGCATTTCTGACGAAGATCGCTGCGGATCATCTGCAGCCGCACACAATTCATTCAGCTCATTAATTACTCAAAGTGGTCATATTTAAGCAATAGTGTACCGTAATTAGGAAATTAAATTACTCCACAAACACCCTCAAACAAATATCTAACAGTGTCATACCTGAATCCATTTTACAGTTTTTGGCTATTTTCATGGCGAGTAATAAGTTAAAATAAAAAAGATAAGGAAACTGGCCTGGTTTTAAAACACCATCCAAACAACCTACTTTTATAAAATGGTTATTACATAATATTAAATAAAATGTCTTTTATTAAAATCTTAACATTTATGATTTTTTAAGCTCCCAGGGATTGAGGTTTATTAGAACAAATAGATTACTCCTAAACATTTTTATTTATTTATTTACTTACGTGCGTACTAAATAATTATAATCTGAAAAAAAAAAAAAAATTCTTAAGTAAATCCATGTATTTTTATGAATACATTTTAAAAACTGAAAAGATCTAAACAAAGAAAAATAAAATATTTTAATATTTACAATATGGAAATAATTAAAACACTTTAAAAATTGCTACGTATAAAAAAACAAAAAAACAAAAAAACAACAATTACTAAAACCTAAACCTATTAACTTAAAAACAAAAAATATTAAAATAAAAACTAATATAATTGATATGTATATGAACCTTGCACATGATTTCATTCTCTCTTTTTCTTTTTTGTAAACTTTTAAGACAATTTAAACTTTTCAACTTTTTTAAAGGAAATTTTTTGATTCTTTTTACTGTTTTGGACTTGAAACGGGTGTTACCTGACAATTAAACACCAAAAATCACAAGTCAAACACACTTTTCCGCAGACTTGTACATGTGAGTGGAGTATCATATTGATTTCAGTGCTGTCAGGTTATGAGGCGCAGAGTTGATGAGACGCAGCTAATTGTGTTGAGCCGCTGAATTCACTCGTCACTGAGCCCTGAGCAACACTCAACACAGACACCTGTGTAGCAGATTTTCTCAGGGTTTTTTTCTCATTGGAGTGGCAAAATGAAGAAATGTCTGAAAAAGTTGCTTTAGGAAAATATTGAGCTTTAGTACCATCTTTATTCCAACATTTAGTACTTCAGGCATAAATTATACCTCAAATCTTGCGGCTTATTGAGAAAAAGTGTGCTGTTACTTTTCAAAGAGATCAGGTTTGCAACTTTTGCTTGGCGGATGATAAAGCCAAAAAATCCAGGGCCTTGTGATTCACACAAAGCTGAAAATGCAGATGAAATTGCAGAATCAAAAAAAGGAAAATGATCATGATCAAGGAGTTTACTGTATAACGTGAACTGTCACAGAATTTGGCAAAATTTGGATGCTGTTAACACTGCTATTTAAATATGAAGTCTGCATGTTCTACGTGTCTCTGTATGAATGAGCAACACAGTTTTGTCTTTGGTTTAATTTAGAGAAATTATTACAGAAATATATCATATTGTAATGCGCTTCTCAAAGTAACAACATAACATAACATTAATAATATTCCACTTTATTAAAAAAATATGTAAGGATATTACAATCTTTAAAATTTTAATGTAAACAGTAAAGCTCTGTTGTGCAGCACTTTTGACAGCAAATGGCAGGAATTGTTTGATTTTTGTTTGATGTTTTTGATAATAAAACTCTATAAATTCATAAAACCTAAAATCCAGAACAAAACAAAAACAAAACAAAACAAAATTTGTGAAAAAATAAAACCCTTTGTGGGGCCCTATTCATCTTAACATTTTAATTAATTGGTGTAGGATTTACTTTGAAACTATTTTCAGTCTGAAATTATTAAATTTCACAATCGCAAAGAAACGCTTTACGCTATATAACACATTGAGGTAGAAAGTCTGAAAACATACTCCAGCAATTATTTACTAAATGATTTTGTGTAGTTAATAACAGTGTAGTTCACTCAACATGAAAATTGTCATGTCATTCCAAACCCACCATGCATTCAATAATATAAATGATTAAATTGTTAAAGTTTATGAATTCAATTGATTAGCCATCCTTCTTGATTATTAAAATGTAATTAAACCATTAAAATGGAATCCAGAAAAAATAAAATGAAATTCTGGAAAAATAAAATTGTATCTGGGGAAAAAAGAAAAACAGGTTTCATAGAGCCCTAAATATCCCACTATAATACCAGAATATCATACTTCAGGAAGCACTCTTTTGACTTTTGCCCAATATCCCATTCTAGCAACTGCATAGCAGCATGATAGTAAACACTCTGAACACCTTAGCACCTTCTCAGTGGCCTGATAACCACCCACAACACCCTGGCATGTTGGCGTTGAGTTTTGCACGGGCAAACCCAACATTTTCTTCAGATGCCTGACATAGAAAGTTTGACTTCGAAATGCACCAAAAGGCTTAATGAATGAGAAGTGTGACAGGAAATAGCAGCATGTATAAGCATTTCTGCATGCAGATGTGTGTGTGTGTGTGTGGGCTGTAGAGACAGCTGTTGGTTGTAATGAGTGGCGTACAGTGCGGTGTGTGTGTGTGTGTTGATTGAGTCACGCATGAGAGACAGAGAGAGGGTGTTGTGCTGTCAGTGGGAGTGAATGCTCTGCTGCACTGGGACCGTAAGATGAATGAGCTCTGCAGCGCTCCTGGCAGGAGCTGAGGACCTCCTAAAGACCAGACACACACACTTACACACCTTCACACAGGCTGGGTTTTTTTATTCATTCATGCTGAGCGTGTCTGTGGGTCCAGCATACAGAAGTCATGCTAGACTATCTCTCTCTCTCACACATGCACAAACTCACAACCCGGACTTCCTGTCATTCAGACTTCCTATCGCTCTGATTTCCTGTTTTCTGTTTTTCAAAAATGAGTTGTTGAATAATATTTTCTTTGAAGGACACCCTAACGTTTGGTCCTTTTTCAACATACTGTATGTAGGAACCTTATTGTGATAGTATTAATGGGTCAATGTGATCAAATGTAACAAATAACAATGTATATTTGATGGAATGATAAATGTAGAACATTTTTGGTTTACTAACATTTTCCAGATAATAAATTGTCATTTCAATTTAAGCTTTACACATCACAATGTAATTTGTTAAAGTATGCTTTTGACTATTCTTTGTCAAAAGGGATACACTGAAAAAAATGGTGTAAGATTTACATGAAACAATTTTCACTCAGAAATTTCACAAATAATCACAAAGATCATGAAAAGATGAGTAATATTAATTAACTGCATGTACTTACTATATGGTTAGGATTAGAGTTTGGCTTAGGGTTACTTGCATGTAATTATGCATTATTAATTGTTATTATAATAGTAAGTACATGTAACATGCGTAACAAAGACACCTTAAAACAAAGTGTTACCCATAGAGTTGCTTTTTTTTAGTGTTTCTCACCAAACATGAAAATTCTGTCATTATTTACTGATCCTCGTGTCATTCCAAACCCATATAACTTTCATTCTTTTTATAAACACATATGAAGATATTTTTTTATGAAATCTGAGTGATTTCTGTCCGTTCAAATTGATGCACCCAAAAGTGTGTTCAAAAAGTTTATGAATCTAAATTTTCTAAAGATGCACGATTACTATATATGATTGAAACATTTAATTTAGGCTTTTATTCAACATTGATCCAAGTACAAACATAGATCACATCAAATATGGTAGACGGAATCTCAAAATATCTCATTGCTTGCATTACACACAAAAACATACCTCATTCATTCTCGTGCGTCATGTTTTTATGTGAATAAAAGCAATTTGTATGGACTTCTTTTTGAAGTGTCAAAGTTTTGGGTGAATGGAATGTGTGGAGGGACTGAAATCTGTCAGATTTCATTAAAATGTATTCATTTGTGTTTTGAAGATGAAAAAATTCTTATAGGTTTGAAACCACAAGAGGGTGTGTAAATGATGATAGAGTTTTCATTTTTAGGTGAACTAACCCTTCAATGAATTTCAACTCCCAATATCTGCGTTTTATTATGATGGATATATAACTATTGTTTTCATGGGGTGTACATACTTTTTCACAGCATTGTAGCTAGATTCAGAACACATCTGAATAGTCTTTCATGGACGCAATCCTAACAGATGCTTTACTGTTAGAATACGTAACACCAGGATGTATATCTATTTAATGCAGACTGAGGCTCTTAAACTGCTGTACAGTTTCTAATAGTGAGTGAAGTTTAGCTCATTTTTGCAGTACAGCTGACATATGCCTGTCTCACTTCACTAACCCAGAGCATCAGGACACACCATGAGCTCAGCATTATGACATATGGACACTTAGATGAAACATTCAATCCTTTGCCCACTGTTTTTCTGATTTTAGCAGCGTAAGTGTTGAAAACTTTAAAGAGTGGCACTTTTAGAGCTAACTAGTGAATATTGGTGCTTATAGACAATGGAGCGTGACCAGAGATGTAAACTTGAGTCTGAAGGCTCTAGTGTTGTGCAGCTGAATATATCTTGATGTGCACATGAAGTCTATTCCGTCTTGTTTTGAATTTCATGCTGACAATACCCATGACATGAAAAATTGTTTGATGATTAACTGGATCAATGAAGTCAATGAAAAAACTCTTAAGAAATCTCAGATTAATGTGCCAAGGTGGATATCAAGATTTTCAATCACAATTTCCATCTGGTCCTCATGCAAAGCCATCATATGGCTTCAGAAGATTTTGGTATAGTGCAAAAGTCATATAGACAACTTTTATGATACTCGTGGTGTTTTTTATGCTTTCTGTGCATTGTTCAGAAACAGAATTTATCTTTTGGGGTTCCACGATTTTGCATTTGGGACCAAAAGAGGATTTGAGTCTGGACTTAGACTTCATCTTGAGATTTGATACTTGATACTCAACTTGTATTGAAAAGTGTGAATTTCTGAACTTTTGAACCTGTAATCGTTCATGTTGGCACTCAAAAGGGCAGTGGGATGGCCTGAAATCTCACCTCCTAATCATCTAATGATGGTGCAAATGCTATTGAGTGGTGCAGTACAAATGAAACATGACAGGAGTGTCGCTGTACACAAGGGCCCATGGTGTTCGCCGCCTCATTCCTCTTTGATCTGCTGGGCAATTCCTGTCAGAGCCGCTATCTGTCTGTCAGGATGCTTATGAGAGTATCACCAGTGTGCTTGATTTCAGACAGACAGAGGGAGACACACCTGCTGTCTTGGGGAATGTGTCAGAATGGGTTACTCACTGAAGAAAAATCACAGCTGGTGTCTCCTTTGAGACAGATCACGCAAATTCTGGATGACAAGCCCACCTATTCCTGTTTCTCAGACTCAGACTGGCGGTTAAAGATTTAGGCTGGAGACCAAAAGACTGTAGGTTTGAACCTAGTAAGTGTTTATTTATGAACCCTTGATCAAAACACTTGACCCAAGGGTAATTCATGGGGACTGAACCTGTAATAAATGAACTGCTAAATGTCTTCTTACTTATAATTGCTTAATCTTAAAGGGGTAGTTCACCCAACAATGAAAATTACCCCATGATTTACTCACCCTCAAGTCATCCTAGGTGTATATGACTCTCTTCTTTCAGACAAATACAGTCTGAGGTATATATATATAAAAAAAAAAATGTCCTGTGTCTTCCAAGCTTTTTAATAGCAATGAATGGGGGTTGAGATTTTGAAGCAAAATAAAGTGCATCCATCCATCATAAAAAGTGCTCCACATGGCTCCAAGGGGTTAATAAAGATCTTCTGAAGCGAAGCGATATGTTTGTGTAAGAAAAATATCCATATTTAAAGTTTAGTGCTGTCAAACAATTAATCGCAATTAATTGCATCCAAAATAAGTTTTTTAGTTTTTGTTTTTGTTTTGTTTCTCTACAATTAATCCAAAATGCCGCTGCAAGATTAATCTTTAATGAGCCGAAAACGCACGTCACACCTCTGTTCATCAATTTGCACTGGCTACCAATAGCGGCTCGCATAAAATTCAAGGCATTAATGTTTGCATACAAAACCACCTTTGGCTCTGCACCCCTTTACCTAAATTCAGTACTTCAGACCTATGTGCCCTCTAGAAGCTTGCGTTCTGCAAGTGAACGCCGCATTATTGTGCCATCCCAAAGAGGCACAAAATCACTTTCTCGGACTTTTAAATTAAATGTTCCCTCCTGGTGGAATGACCTGCCCAGCTCAATCCGAGCAGCTGAATCCTTTGCCATCTTCAAGAAACGGCTAAAAACCCATCTCTTCCATCTTTATTTGACCCTCTAACTCTAGCATTCTCTTTTCTAATTTTATTTTATCTGTCTACAAAACACACACACACACACACTTGACCCTCTATCAATTGCATATTTATTCTCTAATTGCTAGCTTTTCTTAAAAAAACTAAAACACTAGCTTTCTTTTCTATATTCTATCTACTTGTTAAAAATAAATAAATAAAAATATAAAAAAACCTTGCTACGTGTACTGCGTTAGGCTAACCAAGACTTGTCATATCGTTTGCATGTTGTTGCTCTTTTGTTGGTTTTGATTGCTTCTATTGTTCTCATTTGTAAGTCGCTTTGGATAAAAGCATCTGCTAAATGACTAAATGTAAATGTTTACATAATATGTGTGTGCACTGTGTATATTTATTATGTATATTTAAATACACACACAAACACTATATATTTTGAAACTATTTCCATGTATTTCCATGTATATATTTATATTAATATAATTGATATTATATGTAAATATTTTAAATGTATAAACATAACATATTTTTCTTAAATATATACATGCGTGTGTGTATTTATATTAAGGGTGTCAACGTTAACTCATGCGATTAATCAAAAAATTTTAACGCGTTAATATTTTTTTAACGCAAATTAATCATGTGATAATGTTTGACCCCAACTTCTTCCCGTCATCGCAGCGCAGAAGGTTATCGATCATTGTGTGATGAGGGTACAGCGAACCAGTGCTGCCAGGGTAATGGCACAAGTGGCCGTGGGCTATTTTGAAAATACAGTCGCGGGAAAAATTACAGAGCCGCGGGTACTACTTTTATAATGTACCGCGGCCGCCCAAAGTGTAAATAGACAAATAAAAATGAAAATAGATCCTTTTACTAACGTGTATTATACTTGGAATGTATACCTGGCAACTTAAGAACGGAGAGGCGGTTGTAATATCACAAACAACGTGAGTTCAGCCAGAGAATACATGTTAAGGCTTTTACACAGCAGAAATAAACATGACAACAGCCACTATATATTATATAAGATAATAAACACACAATTACGATAGGATATGGTTTGTATGTGATTTTCTTGAGATGAATGTGTACATCTGAAATGCTAATTTGTGCAGCGATATAAAAGGCTATAAATATATAACAACCGTAAACGACCAAATTCCATGTGATCGCAAAAGGAAGTTATTACAAACACTCGATGGTGGTTTGAAGTGAGTTCTGAGTAAAAGTGTACTATTAATTTCATAAATTGTCTTATGTTGCATGATGCTAATTTTAGCTCTAATGCACCTGCAGAACAGGTCCAATTCTTCTTCATAATGCATTTTGTCATAATACTTCACTTAAGGTCGCAAGAAAATGTTGTTGTAGTATTTATTTAGAAATACTTTTGATAATAGTTGGGTAAATGTATACTAGGATTGAAGCGATGTGACTTGGTAAACGTTTTATTGCCAGTATAAAAGCTGATAATGGCTGAATAAAAACAGAAGAATAATGATAAAAGAATAATAAGGATTATGTCTCATACCTGGCGGAAGTGTGAAGTTCTGTTTCCTTAAACTAGTTTGTCATGCATTTCATTTCAACACATTTACAGGTAAATCCTAGTATTTTAAATTTGTGATTAATCATGATTAATCACAGTCCATGACTGTGATTAACATAATAAAAAATTTTAATCGATTGACAGCACTAATTTATATACACTTAATAAATATACACAGTACACACACATTATGTAAACAAAAATTTTTATTTTGGATGTGGTTAATCGCGATTAATCGTTTGACAGGACTACTTTATAAACCGCAATCTCTAGCTTCTGCTAACTGTCATACCTGCGTTCATGAGAGTGGTGTTCCAGCAGATGACGTAGGACTTAGACGTAGCAAAAGCTCCGGTGAGAATATGCCGAGAGGTCTCACGAGAACCAAGTTTTGTTTACATCAAAGGAAAACCAGTCTCCTCTTGACTTATATCGAAATTCTCAGACATTTTTCTTTACAAATCTTCGTTTTGTACTGCTTTTTGTTTTGCTCTCTCTTCTGTGCTTCCGTGTTCATCACTTCTCACTGGAACTTGTGCTACGCCTTCGTCCTACGTCATCCACTGGAACGCCATTCTCTCGTATGACAGTTAGCGGAAGTTAGAGATCACGCTTATAAAGTTTTAAATATGGATATTTTTCTTAACTTCAGAAGGCCTTTATTAACCTCCCAGAGCCATGTGGAGCACTTTTTATGATGGATGGATGCACTTATTTGGGCTTAAAAATCTCAAACCCCATTCACTCTCATTATAAGCCAGGACATGTTTTAATAGAACTCAGATTGTAGAGAGATTGTAAGATTCTTCTTTTGTGTCCATGGAAGAAAGAAATTCATGCTAGTTTGGATTTGGACACTGTACACAGAATAAAATCTGTTTGAAATGTATGTTTCATAATTATTATTCACAACTATGAATTCCATACATCTCAAACCACCTTTAACACATTTCCTAGTCTCAGCAAGAGTTTTAACCACATTCAACTACTTTTATCCATTGTTTTAAAGAGCTTATTATACTCCAGCACTGGATCTCTATTAAATGCACATGCAGCTCTTCTTCTAATGAGTCTCGACCTTGCTTGTCAGTGGTCCCAGGGGAATCGGAACATTCCCAAAATATAATTTGAGTTGTAATAGGATTTTAATCAAGCTTTTAATCTATTATCGGTTCCACCACCGCCCCCACCCTTCCTTTCCGGTGGCAACCCACGATGTCAGAAAGTGTTTCCACGCTTCACTTTGGATGTGAACTGTGCCGGAGAGAGCCAAGCAAAGCTGTTAAATACAGCCAAACCCAACTCCAAATCTTTAATGCAGCGGAATTTAGCCCCTAATTAAACCCTAATATCATGTCAATTCAAATTAGCACGGCTAGAGGCGAGCGGAGCACCACTCCGGCCCTTTTCTTTTTTTCATTTTTCTCTCCCTCTCTCTCCCGAGAGAAGGGAATACAAAGAGGAGAGAAATGTCAGCAGGGAATGACTTGATAGATTAGAAATATTAAGGTCCATTAAATGGAAGTGTGTGTGCTGAGCGGAGCAGTTAAATGTGCACTGTGACCCTGAGGGTTGCTGACATTCCTGCTGTTCACCCAGACTGTCTCATATCACACACACACTCTCTCTGCCTCATTTTACCCCAGCTGCTTGTGCTCTCATACCCTGTACAGGAGCAGAGGGTGGTCCTTCCAACCAGGGAAAGATGAGTTTATTTTCATCATCACAATAATATAATTTGTTGGGAAGATTCAATTCCAGTAGCAACTCAAGCCTCATCACAGAAGTCACATGTAGGCCCACATTACCAGACTTACGACTACCAGCATAAAGTCTGGTCCACAGCTTATTCTGGCCAAAAATTGGCCACTTAAGATGATTGCAAGCTAGGACTAGTGCTTTGAGAATTCTGCCACAACATTGACTTCCAAACTGGATATAGAGGAAAAGCACAAGTCTTTGGAAAAGTGATACTACCTCATGCGTCCAAAAGTTTAGATATTTTAACTTGTTGTAACATACTTTGATAAAGGAAACTGTTGACCAGTCAGAATTTCCTCTTTCCATGCCCTCAATTCTGATTCTTTTTATAGACAATTTTGACTTTTGAGTCGCTAGGCCTTCTGGCCCCCCTATGTGGTTTACAAGGTGGTTACTATTTTGAGCTCTGGTCCTTCTGTAGTAAGTTCCACCTTTCCCTTCATTAGTGACATCCCTGCTTCAGTCGCTTTCAAAACTTTTTGACAGATGTCAGTTTATAGTAAAATAATAGACCGCAATAATTTACAATTCAACAAAGTTCAGAATTTAACTTGCTAATATACATCTTCACAATGTGGTGGAGTTCACCTAGTCTGTCTCATGATTGACTGGATCAGTGGTTCCCAACCATGTTTCTGGATCCCCCCAACACTGCACATTTTGCATATCTCCTTTGTCTGAAACACCCATTTCAGATCTTGTAGTCTCTACTAATGAGCTGACGAGTTGAATCAAGTGTCTTTGATTAGGGAGAAATGCAAAATGTGCAGTGTTAGGGGTACTCCAGGAACGGAGTGGTTGGGAACCACTGGGCTTAATAATCCAACAAATAGGAATGCCTACTAACAGCGACCTGCTTTCAGTGTAAATGCATCTGATGTCACTCAGTATAATCCAAATCTGTCCACCTTGAATCCCCTACCTTATCTTATGACGTAAACGTACCTGTGGGAACTTTTTTGCAAGATGCGAAATACGTAACAATAAGTACAGATCACTGCAGTTTCCAACAGAAATTAACACTAGAGGCAGTAAACAGCAGGCACTCATAATCGTTTTCGTATACAGTTATGATTACAGCGTCATATGTTTCGCTTTCCAGATGTAACAAGCTTGCTTGGTAGCTCAGCTAGCACAGAATTGGACTTAGGATGCGGAATCCTTGGGTACGAATCCCATGAAAAAAAAAAAAAAGACTCATGCTGAAAGATGAGATATTGTAAAACAAGCTAAAACGGAATGCTTGCGATTGCGTTTTACGTCACATTCGCTTTTGTTCATACTATCGGGCAGGTTTAGGTGTTGTGCAGATGGTACGTTATTTTAAAACATCACGGAGCATTGGAGTTATAGTGCCACTCAACGGACATTTCAAGTCAGAACTGCTGTGACACGTACAAAACCAACGTCACAAAAAACGTACCATTTATATGTTCATCTGTTCCGTGGGAAAAAATCGAGCATTCTTTCAGCGCCACACAGTGGACATTTCACATCGAATATGTCATCAAATGTACATGGTGCTACATATTTCGCATCTTGCGAAAAAGTTCCCACAGGTACGTTTTCGTCATGAGATAAGGTTGTGAATCCCTAAAGTTGCGTAGAAGTGAACCAGTCAGATTAGAACTGGTGAATTCTGCCAGATGGTGCTATTTTGTCCACACTATACATCAGGCAGTGAACATGTCTGCTTAAGCCTAGACTATACAGGTGCATCTCAATAAATTAGAATGTCGTGGAAAAGTTCATTTATTTCAGTAATTCAACTCAAATTGTGAAATTTGTGTCTTAAATAAATTCAATGCACACAGACTTAAGTAGTTTAAGTCTTTTGATTCTTTTAATTGTGATGATTTTGGCTCACATTTAACAAAAACCCACCAATTCACTGTCTCAGCAAATTATAATACTTCATAAGACCAATTAAAAAAAAAAAAAAACATTTTTAGTGAATTGTTGGCTTTCTGGAAAGTATGTTCATTTACTGTATATGTACTCAATACTTGGTAGGGGCTCCTTTTACTTTAATTACTGCCTCAATTCAGCGTGGCATGGAGGTGATCAGTTTGTGGAACTGCTGAGGTGGTATGGAAGCCCAGGTTTCTTTGACAGTGGCCTTCAGCTCATCTGCATTTTTTGATCTCTTGTTTCTCATATTCCTCTTGACAATACCCCATAGATTCTCTATGGGGTTCAGGTCTGGTGAGTTTGCTGGCCAGTCAAGCACACCAACACCGTGGTCATTTAACCAACTTTTGGCAGTGTGGGCAGGTGCCAAATCCTGCTGAAAAATGAAATCAGCATCTTTAAAAAGCTGGTCAGCAGAAGGAAGCATGAAGTGCTCCAACATTTCTTGGTAAACGGGTGCAGTGACTTTGGTTTTCAAAAAACACAATGGACCAACACCAGCAGATGACATTGCACCCCAAATCATCACAGACTGTGGAAACTTAACACTGGACTTCAAGCAACTTGAGCTATGAGCTTCTCCACCCTTCCTCCAGAATCTAGGACCTTGGTTTCCAAATGAAATACAAAACTTGCTCTCATCTGAAAAGAGGACTTTGGACCACTGGGCAACAGTCCAGTTCTTCTTCTCCGTAGCCCAGGTAAGATGCCTCAGACGTTGTCTGTGGTTCAGGAGTGGCTTAACAAGAGGAATACGACAACTGTAGCCAAATTCCTTGACACGTCTGTGTGTGGTGGCTCTTGATGCCTTGACCCCAGCCTCAGTCCATTCCTTGTGAAGTTCACCCAAATTCTTGAATTGATTTTGCTTGACAATCCTCATAAGGCTGCGGTTCTCTCGGTTGGTTGTGCATCTTTTTCTTCCACACTTTTTCCTTCCACTCAACTTTCTGTTAACATGCTTGGATACAGCACTCTGTAAACAGCCAGCTTCTTTGGCAATGAATGTTTGTGGCTTACCCTCCTTGTGAAGGCTGTCAATGATTGTCTTCTGGACAACTGTCAGATCAGCAGTCTTCCCCATGATTGTGTAGCCTAGTGAAACAAACTGAGAGACCATTTTGAAGGCTCAGGAAACCTTTGCAGGTGTTTTGAGTTGATTAGCTGATTGGTATGTCACCATATTCTAATTTGTTGAGATAGTGAATTGGTGGGTTTTTGTTAAATGTGAGCCAAAATCATCACAATTAAAAGAACCAAAGACTTAAACTACTTCAGTCTGTGTACATTGAATTTATTTAATACATGAGTTTCACAATTTGAGTTGAATTACTGATATAAATGAACTTTTCCACGACATTCTAATTTATTGAGATGCACCTGTATACTACCTGCCCAACAATGTTCAGCATACCCACGTTGCTACTCTAGAGTGGCACCAAATCCTCCTGAACATTCGCTTAGTAGAGTTGGACTCGGGTCCTTAAGGCCAGTTCACCTCGTACTGACAGATGCAGACTAAACGCCAATTCAACATGTTCAGTCGCTGAAAACAAGTGTTGACGAACAACTAGACGCCACAGTGTTGACACACTGATCAGACAAAACTCTATGAATGTGTCTGTTTGACGGCGTCTGCTGGTGCAGTGTGAATTGGCCTTTAGAAGTGACACAGATGATCGTCAGTCATAACTATTTGTTGATGATAAAATAATAGACTGCTAATGGGAAGGCAGAAAGTGGAGTTCATGTGATCTGCTTCCTGATCTGTTGGGTACTGCAAAGAATAAGACTGGAGATAACCAAGTCACCTTCAGCACTCTCTAGTCACTCTGTACGGTAATTTGTCATGCCAGTAAAAGAGAGAGTCTGTCGTGCTTTCAAAGAATACTTGAGTGCTGAGCTAGTTACTTTTAGGGGACATGCCATTTTGCTGATGTATTTCATTCAAAGTCCCTTACGCCACACTTAATTCAGGGACAATCCCTGCTGGAGCATTCTGGAGTTAAGAGTCTCGCTCAAGAACTTAATTATTACACAGAAAGATCGTCATCTCTGTAATGCAACATCCCACAACCCCGTTTCAGCAGTGACTCATGATCAGGATTAAATGGGTGTCCTTCACATTAGCAGCCGAGATCCTTGAGCTTCTGCAACTTCCGTTTTTTACAGAGCGATCCGTTTTTTACAGAGCGATATGTACAGGTATCTTACGTATACTTCATGAAAACCACGAGCATTTGTTCAGGATGATATTTTTGGCTGTGAGGTGTTAAAGAGTGATTGGAGAATGTTTGATGCGTGTGTGCGAGGTTTTGTTGACAAGCCGTCTGTTTCTTGCAGCACCGTGACGTCAGCTGTGTTCACGGTGGGAGACAACGTGGTGTCGGGAAGTGACGATCGCACCGTCAAAGTGTGGGACTTGAAGAACATGAGATCTCCGATTGCTACCATCCGCACAGACTCAGCCGTTAATAGGTAAGAGCAGCAGGATGGTGAGGTGTAAGACAGCTTCCTGAGATTGTTGTTTCTGAACAAGCAGAGACAACACAGTGCCTGTTTTAAAAAGTTCTGGGAAATTGAGAAACTTTATTCTTCTATATCAAGATATTCTGAAAGAATGAAGTCATGTTTCTGCACTAGGAATAGTACAGTAGATTTGGATAATATTTTTTGATTATGTACATTTAGTAAATAGTATCTAGCTCTATATGCACTATTAAATGGTAACATCTTGTTTACATCAAGTGCAATAGATGCTGTTCGCACAAAGGGCTCTATCATACACCCGGCACAAGGCGCGGTGCAAGTGTTTTTGCTAGTTTCAGCCCGACACAGTTCTCATTTTCCCGTCCTGCACCGCGTTGTTTAAATAGAAAATGCATTTGCGCCCATTTGTGTGCCCATGGGCGTGCTGGTCTAAAAAAAGAGGTGTGTTCAGGCGCATTGTTGGCACGTTGCTATTTTGAGGAACTGAAAATAGACTGCGCCATAGACCAACTCAAACCTAGCCTAAAGTCAATGGTGCCATATTTTTTTTGTTATTTAAAGAGTGCGTTAGTAGAAAATGCGCCCCCGGGGCGGGTCCACAACGCACGTTCACTTTGCTTATTACACACAGGGACGCGCAGCAGCACACAAACATGCCAAATATTAAAAATGAAAGGATTACAGTGTAAAAGAATATTATTGTGTAGGCTACATAAATATAAAAATGTCATACGTGTCATAATGGATAGTCATTGCGTGTATCAGAATTAGCCTACCTATTTGCTCGCGCATGAGCAGATCCGTTTGCTCTCTGGAGACGCGTTCAGTCTGTGCGCCTAAAAATTCTGCCGTTTAAATAGCGAATCCGCCATCCTCTCTTAAATAGATTGGTTTATTGCACGTTATGCCCAAAAACACACCCATTACTCATTAAGAGAACAGGGACAACCCTTTTAGACCATGCGCCCGGGCACGCCGACCGTTTTTCCTGTCGTTATACTAGCAGAAGTGGATTCGGAAACACCCTAAGTGCACCTGCGCCGTGCGCTTTAGACCATGTGCTTAGATCGTTAAAATAGGGCCCAAAGTGTTATTTTGTAAATTGTTTAACCGGTGGGAGTGAAAGTAGCTTTTGTCAATGAGGTAAGCTTTCTGCATTTGGTGTAAATCAATGCTGCTTACTTCTTTACATTTAATTGAGTTTATTGATTGATTTTCTGGCTGTAACCTGCAGGATAAGTGTCTCAGCGAATCAAAGAATCATCGCTCTGCCACATGACAACAGGCAGGTTAGGCTGTTCGACATGAATGGAGTCCGTCTGGCCCGTCTCCCACGGAGCAACAGACAGGTACGTTTCATTCAGAGTGGAGGTTTTATTACCTTTCGTTTTTGCTCCATGTCTGTCAGGTTGTCTTGAATTCTTTAGACACTAGGCAGTTCCTTTTGATTATTTTTCTTTTTTTCTTTCTGGAAAAAAATAATAAATAGTTGCTTTTTCTTTATGATTCCAACTCAGTTATTTCAAATTGTTGGTAGCAAAGTTATGCCATTTTCTGAATTCCTTTTGAGAACATATTTTGCAACAAACATGACAGCCTGTTGTTAGCTGAAAATTTACTGAGCTTAACATTTCAATAAAACTGTAAAATAACATTTATATGTACAGAATAAATATATACTACTGTTGAAAGGTTTCAGGTTGTTTGTTATTCAAAGAGGTTTCTTATGCTCACAAAGGCTGCATTAATTTGATTAAAAATACAATAAAACAATACTTTTAATAATAGTTATTATTAAAATTTAAAAGCACTGTTTTCTACTTTAATATATTTCAAATATGAATATTAAAATGTTAAACTAAATATATTCCTTCATAAATTATTCTAATGGACTGATATGTGCTCAAGTAACATTTCATATTATCATTGTTGAAAACAGTTGTGCTGCTTCATATTTTTCATATTTTGTAAATATTTTTTAAACATTAATAGATTCATTTATTTGAAATAGACATCTTTTGTAATTTTATGTCTTTGCTGCCACAGTTTAATGCATAATTGCTGAATAAAAGTATTAATTTCGAGGGATGCACTGTATATTCGGCAACCGAAATAAGCAAAAAGACCGAATACATTGTACCGAACAATGACGTGATCAAATAGAGGCGCGCACTAATGCAGCAAACATATCGGTAGTGTGGAAGCATTTAAAACTGTCCGAGAAAGACGCAAAAATCACTACAAGCACCTACAGCGAGAGACTGTTTAGTACTGCATCGCATGTTTTCGATGAGAAGAGCAAGGGGTGGTTGTTGCTGGTTACTGTATGATGATTGAAATCAAGAAATGGCCCTAAACAATTGAATAAAATGCAGAACGTTATGTATTCAAACAGCGCTGCACGAGCTTGTGGTGCTATCTGCAGGGTTCAAAGTCCAAATCTGCACTGAAACAGTGTTACTCGTCAGTTGCTCAGTAACATTTTTTATGAATTTTTTTAAGGCATGTATCTGACAATGTGATACGTGCGTCAAACATCTTCCCAAATTCGTAATGAGACTCATTTATAAACCTGCTGTTGTTGCAAAAAAGAAGCACTGAAGTCTTCCTGCAAGAACTCCATCACTGTTCATAAATGTTAGTATTATAATTTTACTGTTGTTCTGTAAAATAAAATAAAAAAGACAACAGTGATGATAATATTTACAACAGCTCTATTAATACATTTATTATAACATTCACAGTGTTCAAATTGGGATCTGTAATATTTTCTAATGTTTTAAAAGAAGTCTCTTCTGCTCAGTAAGGCTGCACTTATTTGCACAGTAAAAAATACATGCCTGATTCAAGAAGGGGGAAAAACTTCGGTATTTGGCCTTCAGCCAAGTGTTTCATTTTGTTCTTGGCTTCGACCAAGAATTTTCATTACGGTGCATCCCTATTAATTTCTTTAAAAAACAATAAATAAATAAAAATATAAAAACTTACAAATCTTAAAGTTTTGAATCAGTGGTAATGTATAATCAGATTTAGGAATATGTATTCCTATTTACAGTTATAGCAGAATTTTTATTATAGATATTTTTATTTTAGAACTTTTAGAAGTTAATTTGTGTAATATATATTTACATTAATACTATATTGATTTCAGTTATTTAAACAGTGTCTATTTTAAATATATATTTAAATATAGATACATTTATAAACAATTTAAACCAATAAACAAATGACTTTAATAAAATTTCCTGTTTAAACCCCCTGTAATAGTAATCCACATATACTGTATATCCATAATGTACGTTTTAAATCTTTAGCTTAGCTATATGCTGAATCACCAAAATCAACAGTGAACATTAGTCGAGTCCCACACGTGATTCTCTTCACATGAGTGGCTGTTAGCAAAGTCGCTGCCCATGAAGAGCGTCTCAAATTGGTCTCCAACAATGGTCCGTTTTAGTATCGAAGCTTACTAGGTTTTGTGCCACATCCCTTTAACTATTGCATTAGCAGGTTTTGTACCTTTTTATGTGTCCTGACAACCAAATTGTATTTGACACGCAGGGCCATCGGCGCATGGTGTGCTGCTCTGCCTGGAACGAGGAGAACCAAGCTTGCAATCTGTTCACCTGTGGCTTCGACCGCCAGGCCATCGGCTGGAACATCAACATCCCTGCCCTGCTGCAAGAGAAGTGACACACTTCACACGTACACAAGCTTAACACGTTCACGTTCATCAGTGCCACACCTGCAGTAGATTTTAAAGAACACATTCACGTTGTGTGTGATAAGACTCAGTTTTTCATCCTAGTTGGTGTCTACGGTCACTGTCCCGCGGTCATCATCCCATCACATCTTCTGACATCTGTGGAAAACTCGATTTCATGGATATTCTGCATATCTAGCCCTGCGCTGTCTGCTCTGAGGTCATATAGTGTGGTGAATTTCCTCCCAGTCTTGTTACCCCAATTTTACATGTTTGCATGAAACTGCGACTCGTGAATCCTGCGAGACCGGGACAATGCCGAAACGTTCGTTCACGGCCTGCCGCTGTTACGCTCAAGTAATTTTTCACTTTAGTGGTATTTTTGTTGTGCAACCTTTCTTTGTACAGATGACTTTTTATTTTACGATAGCATTTTAGATTTTTTTGTTTGTATAGAGTTCTGCTTTGCTTTTTATAGAGATGAGATGTGCAAAAGAAACTTAAAGCACTCTGCCTTTGTGAACGGAAATCGGCAATCGCATTTACGGATCCGCACCTTCGTGATGTTCTGATTGCCGTTCAAGCGGCCAATCAGCTTCTGTCAGTATTGCCGCAGTCCATTTGCATGACAAACCCACCTCTCTTGTCAAATATGTGAAGCAAAATGCTGTATAATTGCTGTGTAATCTTGTTCACCCTATGAAAACGACAAAAAAAAAAACGTATTGACTGTTTATGGAGCCCTACGTTTGATGTTCACTTTCCTTTCAAGGGCTTTCAAGTCGTATAGAAGTAAATATTTGAATCAACGCATCTGAATTCAGAACAAGTTTGCGTGTTGCTCGCTGCTGTAGTTTTGACATTGAAGAGTTGTTTGCGGCAGCGAGTTTTCGATATTGTAATATTTGTCGATAATCATTGGACCAAATGTCAATGCCTGGCTCAGTGTGATCTGCTGATGCTTGAAAGGCTTCCTGATGTACTTTGGACTTCTTGTGATGTGTGAACCACTGTGCATAGTTGTATCTACAGAAACCTCGCTGGAATGACTTGCGACATTCATCAATAATCCTTATATGGAAGCTCTTCCATCATTGTGTTACAATTGGTATCGTTACTGCATTACTGGGCTTTCACCAGAACTACTTTGGACTGTGCTAGAAGTCTTGGTGGAAAGTGTCAGTTCTTTTCACGTAGACAGTCTGTTAAATCTGTTAGGTCTAACAAAAAGATGTTTATTATGCGATGTATATTTGTGTGATGTCCATGTTTAATGGACTGTTTTTGGCTTTAGAGTTGAAATGTACGCAAAGACGCATAGAAAACGCTCGTCTTTTATCCAGCCATCAAACAACAATGCATATGACCCATCAGAACGTCCTTTTAAAATGAGTCTGATCTCCAACATTTTAGTTGTCTTTAACTTGATAGAATGTTCTGTGGGGTATTCTGTATTGAGCCATTTCACTTTTTTTATTTGAGAGCAACTTAATTTGCTGTACTGGAGAAACATATTGCATCATATAATAATGTAGAGATATAGCATCAAAATCATTCACTGCTGGGCTTCAGAATAAAGTGAAGATGTCTTTCAACGATCACGTTGTTTTGATTGAATCTACAAATTAATTTAATATTCTGTGAAAAAAATGCTGATATTACTCTCTCTCTCTCTCTCTCTTTCTATATATAGAGAGCGAGAGAGAGAGAGAGAGTTTATTTGCAAAAGCAGATAATTTTTTATGTTTTTGTTGTTTGTGTTAGTTAGCTGTTTTTTTTTTTTGTTAGTTATTTTTAACCTAGTCAAAATAACCCAGTTGCAGTTTGATTGAGATTAATTGGAATGCACAATGAAAGAACATGGTTTCTGAGAATTGTTAAAAATGGAGTTATCCGTTTTTGCAAATGAACTCTTCATATATATATATATATATATATATATATATATATATATATATATATATATATATATATATATATATATAATACACATTTTAAATGGTTATTAGAGGGTATAATGCATTATAATTATTCATTATGTGTTCATCATTGTAATACATTATATCTTGTAGTAAATAATTACAACCGAATTTAAATTTAAAATGCATAGTGTAACAGTGAATTCATAAAATATTATACATTGTGTTATAATGTATTAACTGTGGTTACAATTATTCATGAGATTGTACAATGCATTATAAGGTGCATTACAAGGCATAATTAATGCATTAAAACTATTTTTGTAATGCATTTTACATACAGGCTGTAAGTAAAGTGTTACTTTTTTAAAGGTTTTTTTTTTTTTTTTTACAGCAACAACAAACAGAATCAAGTCAAAGTATAACACAACATTTTTGTTTTTATTCACAAACATTCACTTTTAACTCAAGTGCAATGTACACACCTTAGCAGCATATGCTTTTGGGTTAAAATTTACACTTTATTGAGAGATATCTTTAAGGTATTCTTTTCATTTTTTTATTTTTTTTATTTTTTACAAATTTTTACAAAATGTACAGTCATTAGTACAATATTGCCATTCAATCATGCCTTACGACTGAATTACTTGAAATGTAGTTTTGTCAGGGGCTTTTAATGTTTCTGTTGTAATGAAGAAAAAGTTCAACCCAAACATAAAACAAATGTTGCCAAAAAAAAAAAAAGGTAAGTGAAACAAGTACATATAAGACACACGTGCATTAACAGTCTTTCCAATTATTTCAATTTCAAACTGGGTTGTCAGTGTGGTGGAAATAACTATGAAACGGATCATTCCACTCAATATCAAGTTGAACCTTTTAGAAATTTTTGGGAAAAAAGAAAAAAAACAAAAATTCCAGATAACGGAAAGAAGCCAAAGGTAGGTAATGCTGGGTTACATATTTCAATCTGTCAGTTTCACCATCTTTCTATTGGAACCTATTTCTATTAGTAGACAAAAATTATCACATTTAAGCTGGGATGGATTCATTGTTTAAAATATATATAACATCAGACATTAAACAGGAGGCAGAGAAAACCTTAAATATATTTGCCACCACTAGGTGTCCCTGTAACATCTTGAGCTGTTTGTAAAGGGGTGGATACATGACATCTCGGCAAAGATTGACAAAGTGGCATTTGAAAATACATACTGAAAGCTTATGAAAAACAAAAACACGTGCTGTGATAATATACTCAAAGCAATAATGAACTATGCAAAGAAAGGAATCAACCAATAAATGTTGCGAGTCAATTAAAATACAATAATCATGGAGTAATATGATTGTATACAACAATAAACATCTTCACAGACAAATAGTGATAACTTGAAGAAATAATTCAAGGTTTTAGCACGCATACTAAACCACAGAATAGCGCACATCTAAATAAAAAAGACATGAATGGGATGTATCTGTAAATTAAATAAACAAATGCAAGAGAATCATTGGTTAAACCTTAG
The DNA here is from genome assembly GCA_039654775.1 of Spinibarbus caldwelli. NCBI lineage: Eukaryota > Metazoa > Chordata > Actinopteri > Cypriniformes > Cyprinidae > Spinibarbus > Spinibarbus caldwelli. The sequence goes on along the minus strand of CM077262.1, from coordinate 24,450,481 downwards.
TTAAAGTGGCATGCGTTTCAAAGGTTGGGTCGGGCTTTACGAAGCAATTTGTAATGTGCTCGGTTTGTAAATGAATCCATTAACTACAAATTACTCCATAATCACGGATCTCTACTCGCACCCTTAACTCCATTTTCTTTTCGCCTTTTGTGTCTACATCAAACCGCCGACGTTTCCCTTTCTTTTCACGCAGGTCTCTGCCCGGAACACCCTGTGTAAAGATACAGCGCTGACACACAAAGAGAAACCAGCAGAGAAATGACACGTCACTGGTGAGCGGGATTGAGGTATTAAAGCAGCAAGCTGTCCCTGCTCAAAAAAACGGCGAGAGACCCGGGGTGTTGTAATGGCACCATTTACATTAGCTTGTCACCATTACCTCTAACCTGCACACCTGAAATGGAGCTGAATTAACCTGTCTTTGCAATGTCAACCCCTACTGTTTTTCGTTCCCTCTTTTTTCCCATTTTGAAGCTGTACCAGTGAACCAAAGGCAAAGGAGAGAGAGGAAAATGAGGGACGCATCTCTCTGACAGGACCTCTAATTGGACGGCGTGTCAGAGCTCTTCAGGGGCAGGCCATCCGGAAACGGGCAGATAATGACAAGACGGCGGCTGCCTTTCACTTTGGCGAAGGTTAACACACATACACACGTTTGAATGACGGCTACAGGAGAGCCATCAGTGGAGAGAGAGAGAGAGGTGACCATCTTGTTGTGAGAAAATTGTCCCCGTTTCTCACATTTCCCCTTGTTGTCGATTCCGTAGCTGGTAACCCTTGTTCTGACAGGAGTCAAACCAAAACCTTCCATGTTTTTGGTTTTAAAAACCAATGGACAAATCAAAATTATATTGCGATAATGGACTCTATGCAAGATCGCTTCTGCATTTGGCCTCAATGGCCACTGCAACTTCTGGTGTAGTGCAGTGTATGGAAATGCAGAGAAAATTAAATCTTGGGAGTGTTACACAAGAGGACAAAGCAATTTTGATATGATCTTCCTTCACACTAAAGGTATTATGGTTTAACGTTATGTTGAACTGGATACTGTGTACTATGTACTGTGAAATTACATGCATACAAAACTTGAAAGCATAACAACTGAACATCTATGAAATGTTAGTCAATAAAGCATTTTTTTTTAAACAATGGCACTTAAAATTTTGAACTAAAATGTTATTGCAACCATGTAGCCTGAATGAATGAAAATGAATAATTTTCAGTTAAAGAGAACTTAGAGAGTGTGGGCTGCTTTTGGTGCTTGAATTTGTGCTTCAGTATTGAGGTCCAAGTTAAGACACGCTAGAAGTTAAAATTTAAATTTTGTAATTTTTTTGCTCTATTTAACAATATTAATAACGAAAGAAATCTTCCCTCAGGCAGACTGCATGTTTTCTTGCCTAGCTGGATGTTGCACTTATGATAAGTAATCACATTGTTTGCATTCGCCAAAACTGATTTGCCAAAATCAAAACGTGAACGGTGAAACAGAATTGTTAATTTAATCGTAAAATATAATCATTGCAGTTAATAGTGTTCACCGTCTGTTTGATTGTGTATTTTGTAGCTATCTGCATGATTTTTACTGTACATTTCTGCCATAGTCACCACTAATAACCTACTCCTAAATATAATGTAGAAAGTTAAAATTTTCTGTAAAGCTGCTTTGCAACGATTTGTAGTGTGACAAGCGCTATACAAATAAACTTAAATTGAATTGTTAGCTGTGAAGCGCGAGTGACCAGATGTCAGAGGATGCTGCAAGGTCTTAAAGCCTTGCACAAATGGCTATGATTGCAATTCAAACAATGATTTGTGCAAAAAGATTGATTAATTATCAATTGAGAATTTGTATGGTCTAGGTCATACGGTGTATGCCTGCTTCTTTGATGCCTTAAATACGGAACGATACCATATTATATGAAACGGTTGACAACCCTAGCAGTGGAATCCATTGCTTTCGATGTCCTGTAAGATCCTATCCTCTTTGGACACAAAATCAATTCCATTGGAAATAAATATTTGGGTATTCAATTCTGAGCCTGATTAGAAATGCTAGAAAATCATTTTGTGTTTTATTTGTTCTTAGCATAGCAATCGGTGGTTGGGAAACGTTTTTTTGACTAGCTAGAACAAGGTGGTATACTATTGTTCTAAGTTTTAATCAGATGTTGAGGATGGGTGTAGGATCTTTTATAATGTCAGAACATTATCGGTACACGTTTTTTTTTTTTTTTTTCTATATCAGTTAAGCGCAAATCCCTCCCCTCAGTCTATGTCATTGGTCAACCCTATCACAAAATCAACCTGACTAAAAGTCCAGACTTTTGGCAGGGATTTAATTGCAACAAATAATAATGGTATCTATTGGGAATGCGCTTCCAACGTTAGGTTACTCGGGTTCAGGTTAGGGGTTAGTATTCAGCATTGTGACTGGCATGACCAATGAAATCTACAGAATTGGCTGCTGGGTGTTTTGCGCTTTACTGGTCTGGAAAAAAAAAAACACTAGCTGTACCCTTCCCCTACAGAAGCCATGAAAGGCAAGGTACAAAATTCTTCTGTGCCTCATCCTTACCTTGGTAGCAACATTTTTCGAGAGTTTGACAGAACAAGGTTTACCAGCTAGTCGTGACTCCTGTCATCTCCCTGTGGAGATTTTTTGGCAGTGGGATGTTGTTGACTTTAGGGGTGAGATAGGGATTCTGTGGCGACTGGTTGCAAGGTGAAGGTGGTTTTGGTGACGAGGTCAGGCTTCCGCACTCATACAGTGAAGTTTTCCTGCTCAGGAGGTTTTCTGACCCAGGTCCCTAATCCTGCTTCCTGTAGACCCTTCAACCACTGCAGCTTCACAGTCTGGTAGGTGCCGGCTGCCTGCTTCGCTTCACAGTACAGCGGCGTACCACTCGCCCCACGGACCACCAGCTATAGGGAGAGGAAACAAAAGGAAGAATGAAGGAGAGAGCGATGGGACAGACAGAAGAGATGGTGAGAGTGCAAAACAAAACGAATGAGCCGGCACAAACGTGGCGTTTGAGCAGCTGTGTAATCTCTCCATTTAAATTTCACAAGCAATTGAACATTCTCCGTGCTTTTGTGCATTTCTTTGTCGCACACTCACACACACTAAAAAACAGTGTGAGCAAAAAAAGGGGGAGCGGTGAACGGAGGAGCTCGGAGAAAAGAAAAGTTTCTTTGGAGATTAGCGTGTGTGCTCTTGCGTCCCTGACTGCGAGCACTGAGCGTTTGCCATGGGAGGCCGCTCAAGTGCTTTTCAAGATGATTACCATTTCCACAGTCATTAGACTTTAACTGCCAGCATTTGGTACAGCAGCCAGCATCTCTCCCATACATTTACATGATGAGGGCCTAATTCTGCCCTACGCATTTTTTTCCATCTCATAACAAATGGGAGCTGTCTGTTGTGGTTAATAAAAACAGAATTATTCATCTTCAACTAGTTCTTAATATTGACCTGAGAAAATGCCACTGGAACTGGGTTGGTAATTGAAAGGTCCTAGGTTTCAACTCAGCAAGGGTCCATTGACTATGACCTTGATCGAGATCCCTAACCTCAAACTGCTTGCAGTAAGTGAACTCTAAAGATACAGTGATACAGCGTTTCTAAGCTGCGGCTAAACATTTTTCCCATGTTATGGCATCCCTGGTGACCAGGCAGTATATCAAAAGCACAGTGACTTCTGCTTTATTGTGTATCAAGTGTGAATGGGACTTAGTCACCATGAAATGAATATTGATGATTAACTTCACTTCCCCCTTGCAATGAACTCTTCTCTGATGACGTGTGCACTGGGGTGAGGACGGGACAATAATCCCTGCCCTCCAGCAACCTGTCACTCACATAAGATTGCGACAATTAGCAAACAATAAAGACGCAATCAACTCCCAATGGACAAAATTAAGTCCCACACTAGATTTTTTCCTTTGTTTGTGAAGCCGGTTCATACATCACAATAGGGGATCTTGTATATGCGTCAAAAGACAATCACAACTTGCATTTCATTTCGAATTTAAGGCTATGTTCGTAATGGAGTACTAGTGTTCTGCATACTGCACAGTATGTACTGAACACTGCATAGTTTTTAAGATGGCACACAGTACGTGATGAACGTTTGACTGTAGTATGGTACATTGTGCTAACATAATTTGGTTAGTGGCATTCGGGTAGCATCTTGAAGGGCTTTCGGACCGAAGGAACCTTTTCATAGTTCTTAGAACTACTGGTGGAAGTACTTGCTTTTTGGCTGGTTCGCACCACAGGAACTAGGAACGGTTTTAGTTCTAGGAACTCCATTTAGTGGAACTAAATTAGCTCCTACTTCAGAGTATGGTCTAAAACAGTTCTATAGGAACTACCATTGATGCAAGTGTCTGCTGATTGGCCAGATGCATACGAAACACCGGCTACCCGGCATTTTTAAAAAGCCATGTAAAAATATTTACTCCACGAGCATGGAAAACAGTGATAACGACATTTAGCCACTTGTTGTCTGCAGCGTTGTGTTCTTTTCTCAGCCTTGATATTTATCACTCCAAGTTGTCATCAGAGGTTTAGCCAGATTTTCATGCTCTTTCAATCGTGTAAATTGTGTATTTACATTCCATCTCCATTATCGCGAAACCAACGACACAGAACAAAAACATCTCTGAATGCAACCAGGTGCGAATGCAACCAGGAAAAGGCTCAAGGGGGAAATTGGTTGTCTAGAAACCAACGTGCAGGGGTGCATTTCCCAAAAGCAACTATGTTCGCAAGTTCCGTAGTTACAAATAGAGTTCAATGGAACTAACGACCATAGTTAGCTAACAATGCCTTTGGGAAATGCACCCCAGGCTAGTTCCTAGAAATGAGTTCCTAGAACTATGTGTTGCGAAAGCCCCTTTGGAAATAAATCTGGTTATTTCTTCAATTTACACAAATGCTATAGTGCCCCTGCTGGCAACACTGAGAATGCAATGCCTACTTTATATGAACTGTTTTCACACATGAAGTGTAAGTCAAGTCATTTAACCATTTAAGATGGAAAGACTATTAGTGTGTCCGAAATTGGATATTGTCTGAATAGGTACTACATTTGAATTTGAACTTACTTTGTGACCATTAAATGTATGTTCTATATTGTACGAATATGGGTTGCATGAATGAAATTTGGACACACTACATCCACCATGTTGTTACTGTCATGTGACCTACAGTACCAGTGTCAGCTCGGTCACTTCACTGCTTTTCATAAATCAGTTCCCTTGGTCTCATGGGATAATAAATTGTCCATCAAATGCACATTCCAGAATCTCAGTGGAAGTGGTAGGTCATCCGGGTATATGTTTTTCGAATACTATGATTTTGGACATACTTCTGTTTTTGTGTACTGTTTTTCGCCTGCTTTATAATATTTGTTTTCTGACGCAGCATGCCAAGGTGAGCTCACCTTGCGATAGAGTCTGATCCAACGTGCAAAAAGTGCATGCTTGCAAAGTCTGGATGGAGCCCCGGAGTCTCTTCTCTTCCCAGTAGATGCGTTGAGCACCTCCAGTTGGGTGTCACCTGCCGTCCAATTGACACTGTAACACACGGACTTCCCCTGCTGCCTGCAGTCGCTGTTGCTCAGGCCTGTGTATAGGAGAAAAAAGAGAGAGCGAAAGAAAGCAAGACGGGTAAGAATGAGCACTCGAGGGAGGTTCTATTTAGCATGTGATTGCTGAAGTGTTTCATTAGCAGGTGAGCATGTCTGTGTGTCGTCTGTGCTATCTTTGAGGTAAACACTGGTTCCAGGCACAAAGAATCTCTCGGGCTCCTCAATCATTGCCGCATCACTACACCAATTAGCATGGCATTCTTTCTTTCTTAAAGTGAAGAGTATCATAGCATGCCCATGTACTGTACTGCTGACTTGTGAATGCTATATGTGAGACACAATGGTGTTTTAGTGTGGTAGCACATTTGCTAAACTGTGGAGAGTGTTGATATAGGAGAGAAATTTGACATGGAAGACAACTGTGGTAATCTTTACTGCAAAGTCTAAATGAATATTCACAAAATGAATTTATGTTTAACAAAAGTTGCTAGCAGAGGACTCACATTTAAGCAGCCTTAAATCATCAAATCAGTGTGACTAACTTTCTGCTGTGGAACGTAAAAGAAATATTGAAATATTGTTAAGAGTGCTATTTACTATTTGCTGGAACTCATATCCTGATAAAGAGCAACCTGGACATTGTGTAATATATCTCTTTTTGTTTTCCACAGTAGAAAGAAAGTCATACACATTTGGTAAGTGACAGCATTTTCATTTTTGGTTGAACTGTTCCTTTAATCCTCCTGTAAATCTCAGATTCTCTATTCAGTGCATCTAAAAAGGTGGAATAAATTGTCTGCTATAATAATGTGCATATCCTTTTATGCCGTAACGCAGCTGCTTTCTCTAACCCTCGCTCACTTATTCACAATGTAATTTCATACTCTGCATTCGGTTTATCCCTATATGTCTGTAATAGAGCATTTAATTTGTATTTTACCTCAAGCAGGCTTCATCATTTACTGTCAGTCACAATGTTGTCGTCTATCCATCATCCAGAGTATTTTACACAAGATGCTGCTAAATGTGATCACTGTGTTTGACATACGGCTACTCTTAAGTGCCACTTCCTATCTTCTAAAAGTGATGTGCTAAAGTATGTGACCTGTATTTAAAGGACATCCTCAGTAAAGTCATACACAGTCTCATTTTTGCTAACAAAGAGCAGGTTAGAGAGAATCATGCAAGAGTTTTGCAGTACATTTACCATCTAGACACGGCGATTTCACCTACATGAGTCTCTAGTCTGGAACATTTGTCCAATTGCTAGTTCAGTCTGGTTTGTGCTGGTGAATTCTTTGTTGCTGGAGAAGCAGGAGAACCAGCACAACTGAGCTGGTGAAGCATATTGACCAGTGTTGGGCACGTTACTTTAAAAAAGTAATTAGTTATAGTTACTAGTTACTTCTCACAAATAGTAACTGAGTTAGCAACTGCGTTACATCATTATAAAAGTAACTAATTACCAGGGAAAGTAACTATTGCGTTATTATTATAAAACATTGTACATTAATCTATACTATTTATCTACTGACACTTAGCATCAGTCAGTCAAACATTATAATATGATATTATGATAATTTAGCATTATATGATGATAGAACTTTAGTAATTAGAATAACCAAGTATGAATGCATATTTGTCATGTTGACTGAACTTAGGACCAGGGGCGAACTTACCCATTAGGCAAAGGTAGACGACTGCCTTGGGCCCCCAAAAGCCAAGGGCCCCCCAAAATGATTTTCATATACGAGATGCCCATTAAGTGGGGACACGTGAACGGTTGCTGTTTACGGTGTTTATTACCATGACAACCGTCTGCGTGTCCGAGTTGAACATTCTTCTTGTGTATCCTGCTTGTAGCAAATGAAAATATTATGCATCTGAAGCTGACTGCCGCACGAGCGCGAGGTCTCTCTTTCTCAGCGCGCACACACCTCTTTCTCTGCGTCTGCTCTGTTCAGCGAGTGGCTGAAAGGAGCTGCAGTTTCAGTTAAAAAACAGATATGTTGCTTCTCTAATTTTATATGCAAGTAGGCCTATAGCCGAAATCACAGCACAGCTATTGTCTTTATCTTATGTGTAGCCTATTTGATTTTATCAGATGACGGAACGATTATAAATCAGGATTTTTGTGCAGATTAACATCTTGGAAGGGAGGGCTAATTATATAGTCTTAATAGGTCACTATTTCACTATTTCATATTCATCCCGTTGTCTGACAACAGAAACAGTAAAATATATCAATGAAAACAGTTTTATTGAGAATTTAGCTGCACCAAAATACAGTATGTGGGCAGAGAGAGGCAAACAAATGTAATAATAAATGTACATTTTGCATGTTCAGAAGAAGTGAGCTGCCCTGTCTTGTGAAAATGTAAACAGGTTTGTGTCAGTAAATTGCTCAGTGAAAAGAAAGAGAAGTAATAAAAACCTGGTATTTCTATGTTCTTTTTTTTCATGTCTAAGAGACATGAACAAGTTCTCTGAAAAACATCTATGACCTTTTGTCTAGTCTTCATGCTCCATGTTAACTATGGTTTCATTAATAAACATATTGCATAAAGCATCCATTATTTGTCCATGCCCATGTTGATTAGAGTATTAAAAACTTGAAAAGTATTAATTTAAGGTACATTTAGAACAGATAAAAATGTGCGATTAAGTTGCAGTTATTCACGAGTTAACTCATGACAATCATGCGATTAATCGCGATTAAATATTTTAATCGACTGACAACCCTAAGTTAAAATCACTAAAATTAAATGTAAAATTAAATTCAAGTTTTTAAATGAATGAACCTCTGAAGGGAACCGATTGTCTTCAGAAAAGTTTCAATGGCATTTTCATTTTACCTGATAAAAATATCATTTATGAGCTGAGCACTGCTTTGTTTACAGCCATTACCGGGGAAACCACTATATTTCTGACATTCCAAAAGCACCTCCTACTGGCAGAGAATGAATGTGCATTTTCAATAATCCAGTCTGCAGTTTTTGTTCAGACCAATGCGAAAATCCACCCACATAATTCAGTTTTAAATAATATAATTTATACTTCTGACTCATCCCTTTTCTTTAAAAAAATGGTTTAAAGGTTCAATTGTGAGGTTTATCATTTTATAATTTGTTTTTTTGTTAAAACTTGTATCTCAGTGGTAAATCAATTGATATTTCGTGGTCTACATGAAAGAATAAAAGTGTCTGTTAAAAGAATAAATGTAAATGTAAATGAAAGAATCCCATTATAACATGTACATGAAAAATGTACAAACATTGGACACAACTATGGGGCACCATTGTGCAGCAGCAAGCATCACGACAAAAAAGGAACCTCAAGGTTGATCTAGGTAAATGTGTGCAAATGTATAGGGCCCCAATTCACTAATTCCGCCCCTGCTTAGGACTGGTGGTGGTGCTTAAGATATTGTTTGTCATTTAGTGTTTCAATAAAAAAGGGGAAAAAAAAATTGACAAGATAACAAAACTACTACGAATTCTACTACTAATAACAATATAACACGCACTAAGGATTAATGAGCTGCTGGATTCATGAATATTAATCACGTTGTCTGCGTTCGCTCGAACTGATTTGCTGAAATCAAAACAGGGACGATAATAGGTGAACGACAGTCAATGAGATTGCCACTACCAGAGAAACCAACAGTTCTTAAAAGCTGAAGAATTCCAAAGGAACTCCATTATTTTGACAGGAAAATACAACAAATAATATCGTTTACATATAGTGCGTCAATTCTGCATGTCATGAAAGACTCTCTTACTCTGTATCTTTCTTTGCGTGTGTGAGACAAAGCTACGGCGAGCCGTGCCTTCACACTAGAGTTTACGGTATGTCAAATACAGCTACACTGCGCATCCATTCAGATTAACTGAAAAATAAAATTCTAACTAATAACATTATAATAAATTATAGTAACGCCGCATTTTATTGTCAGTAACGGTAATTGCGTTGTAACGGGGGAAACAGTAATTTGTTTGATTACTCATTACTGAAAAAAAAAAAAAACGCCGTTAGTAACGCCTTTTATTTATAACGCCGTTATTCCCATCACTGATATTGACTAGCATTATACTAGTAAAGCTTGTTGATAATGAAAGTCTTACTGCTTAAGATAGTTATGTCATTTGGTTAAGCTAATTAAAGATGTGCTCATTAAGTTCTGTTGTTTAGTAATCCTTTACTAGGGTTTTTTTTTTTTTTTTGAGTAGTTCTCGACTATATACTGACACCTGCTGGCCTGGATGTATGAAGTTTGTTTACTAACTGCTCCTGCTTCACAAAGCAGTTTGTCTTTTGTTTTATTCCTTTACTTTCTTGTACATAAACAATACATTGATAGATTCAGTCTAAAAGGATTTACATGCATTGTTGAAGCTGGCTGTTGCATAGCTTGCACCAGACTTTATTTTTCACTCATACTCATTCTGTTTGGACTAGTAGATTGCAATCTCCATCACGTAGAATAAAACTTTTTTTCTTGAAGACAAATATGTCCAGAGTTTTCATCTCATCTACTGTGTGCATATAATTTGAATGATATTTCTCAACCTTTAAGCACCTTCGTATTCACACATTTATATACCTTATTTGTAAACATGCTGTTGTTTGGAGCTTTAATCTAACATTTGCATTATAAAATGCAACCTGCATTTAGTAAAACACAATTTAATGACCTCCCCTGTGCATAAGTGAAACTAAATAATGAGTCAATAATATACAAATAATGAGTCACAAGGAAACACCAGTCATTTTTACTTTCCCTCAAGCTGTCTTCATTTACTGTTGTCTATACATCATGCATGAGTATTTTACACAATAATGCTGCTAAAACACTAAATGTGATGCTGTATTTAAGATAATATGTCTGCTGTGCTAAAGCATCTGAGCAGTAAGCGCAGGTATGACCACTGAGGACAGTCTCACTTTAGCTTCCTGACTGAAGGGGTCATTTGCTTCCCTTACGATAAGAGATCTCAGCCGCTTCTTGGGAACTCTGCACCCTTTATGATGGCGATGCCTAAAATAACCAGCCCATTTTCCCCAACAAGAGAATCCAGACAAAGGAAGAGAAGCTCATCAATGGTGGTCAAAGGGGCCGTGCCGGAGACTTGCGGCCCACTGGGCGTGAGAGGAAGAGTGAATGGATCACTCTCCTCTTCAATGGCAGTGATAAGGTGTTTGATGAGATTGATTTGGAGGATGGGTAGATCCAATAGAGCAGTCCGTCTGCCATACTGAGGCTCAGGAGAGCGGTTTAACAAAGTGATGGAGTGAGACAGAGTGTCCTCCATGCACATAAGGTCATGTCTGCTAAAGCACTGGCATGGTCTTAGGTTTAACAGTGCATTCAAGCCATACATTTTATTAATATGCATGTTCCCTGGGAATTAAACCCACAACCTTGAGTTTGCTAGTGTAACTGGTCCTACTTGCCCTGGTCAGAGTGGGATTCAAACCAGAGTCAACAGCATGGTGTGCCAACAATTCACTAGTGAGCATCTTGAGACTAGGGGAGTGAGGTTTACAAGCACAGCTCTTACTACTTAGCCTCCATTACTCTCACATCTTTAGATTCCCATGCCGATTGATGATGGTTAGAATCCCACTTGGAGAGGTGCGAGTGAGACCAGTTACGCTTGTATCCTGCTCTACAGGGATCTACAGGTTAGCAGTGACATTCAAATTTTATAATTCCAATAGGGCTGCAACAAACGATTATTTTGATACTCGATTAATCTAACGATTATTAGAACAATTTATTGACTAATCGTTGATTATTTAATTGATTAATCAGTAGACTTGACTTATTATTCAGCTTTTGCAATTAGTTAAAATGTTGAGTTATGCATATTCTAACAAATATATAACGGTGACACTGACTCTGGTTCTTCATGTTTAATACTGTAAAGCTGTTTGATTTAAGGCTATATAAATAAACGTGACATGACTGGACTTTACTGCAGAGCTCGTGCAAACATCCACATCGCTGTAATCAGATGCGTTTTTAACTGCTGCTTTCAGTTTTTGTTGTGTTTATTTCGTTATTGAGAGGATAGAGTGCAGCATATATTTACATATTCATCCAAACGCCACTCAGCAGCTTCAGGTTCGTTCGGCTGCACTTGCTATGAAGTGCTGTGTGTTCTTCTCTTGAACTGCATCCAGGAGAGCTGAATTCCACTCTTGCGCTACAGCGCCACACTGGTCAAACCGCATTATTGCAGGCTCTTACGTTAGGTCATACGAGATCAAACGACTACTCGACAACAAAAATATTTGTCGACAAATTTTTATTGTCGACGCTGTCAATAATGTCGACTAATCGTTGCAGCCCTAAATGCCAACTGACCAAAAAAATTACGGCTGTTAACTCTGTTGTTTAGAGTCTAGCTAACGTTTAGAAGACGAATAAGGAAAAGGTTTAAAGGACAAACCGCTCAGTAGAGGCTGGTTACGGTGGTAGCAGGTGGGCAAAGGACCGACTCTCTCCAACCTGTGGTTCATCATCCTGGAGAAGTGACCCGTGTGTCTCAGGCTGCCCACCGTCAGGCTGTATAGATACACCGGCTCCACGAAATGACTAAGTAGTGCTCCCTGTAGGCCGAGCACATTCCACCTGTAGAGAGTGCAGAGGGGTTAGGAAAGGTGTAGTCTCGTCCCAGACTTTTGAAAATGGGCAATATTCTGTCCATGAACAGCCTATTTAAGGTTTGGTCACATTAGAAAAATTTCAGTGGAATTTCACGTACAAAGAAAGGTCCATGGTCTGTTTTTCAGTCGTGTGGCGATGTATGAAGCACAGCTCACACAGAATGTGTGTTAATAGCAAGATTCTGGCCATGAAACGCCTATTAATGTGCCCCTATTATGCCATTTCGAATATTCCCTTTCATGCAGTGTGTAATGTAGCTGTATATGAATGTAAACGTTCTGCAAAGTTGTAAAGCCGAAAGTGCATGATAAAGTTATTGTCTCCCAAAAGAAAGTATCAACTCTGCCTAAACGAGTCATCAGTAATTCGAATCCCACTTCCATGATGGCTACACGTCACGGGGTATCACATTTTGCATAATGCCCGCCCATGTTCTAGATTGGCTAGCCGCAAACAACTTGAACACTGTAGCTTGTTCATGTGAATAACCTCGTGTCAAGAAGACTCTTTGTCCTGCAATGTGAAAGTAAATTTGTTTTATTTTCACTTCTGAAAGATGAGGCTGCAAAGAATCAGTGGTTAAAATGCATTTTTTACACTGTACCACAGCAGTACAACCCCAATCTTTTTTTTTGTGTTCCTGTCATTTTACTGACGACTGCTTCTCTAATCTTGGGGAGTTCAACGTGGGGTTCACAAAACACTTGCTCCTGAAAGATGGCTCAGTACCCAGTTTATTTCGACCAGCTGGCTCCACTGAATCAAAACCTGTAAGGATGATAAATAATAGATGTTTATATTTTCTATCAAGCATTCAAAATACGGAACTATGGCAATGGGGCATATCCTTTCCAACACACGCTGTACACAGTAGACCAATCACAGCAGACTGGGCCATCTGAACAATCAGAGCAGAGTAGGCTCACGGAAAGGATGGGTTTAGTGAGAGTGAATCTTAGAATAGCTTTGAACGAATCGTTTAAGAATCGATGGAAAATTAGGTGATATCAAATGCATCTTTTGATAAAAAACTAAAGCATTTTTTGACTTTGCATGCATGTAAACCTATTATATGAGACTCCCAAAACAATATTAGGAACCTTTAAAATGGCATAATAGAGGCACTTTAAGGTTCGGACACTATAGTGAAATTTCAGCAAAATTTTGTGGGCAAAGTCCATTGCCTATTTTTATTCAAGTTACGATGAACGATTCACACAAAAGTCACTTTCAAACCAAATGCCTTTCTGTTGGTCAGTGCCAAGAATCAGCTTGAACAACATTGCTCCGCCGCAAAAGCAATGATGGGAAATCTTTCATGCTTATGCAAAATTCCTGATCAAGAGGATTCCTATGAAAATGACAAATTTTTGCCCACACATATTTGTGAAAAGTGACCGCAACTTTAACCAGGAAGACTCCTTGTGATCGACAGCGGCAACCCACATATCCCTAAATAAATTTGTGATGGCTAGTGACTAATTATTCTTTAAAAGTGCTCTTTGTATTAACCCAACCAATGTGGAAATTATGTTAAGACAGCCAATCAGATTGAAGCCTGTGATTTCAGCCAGTTTGTACCTGTTTTGTGTGCAATATGCATCAGACAGCATGGTTTTAAAATAGACAATACGTAACTAAATAATTTAGTATCTACACAGCATTAAAAGTTAAGATAGATTAGATAGATAGAATTGCATTTGATAACAGGCTAAATTCAGAAGGTAGAATCTCACCAGGCAGAATAAACATTGTTTTTAACCTCAGACTGTAAGCGAATGTATTTATGAAAAGCGCAGTCATTTACAAGTATTAAGCAGCTAATTTTTACATCATTGTTCTTTTGCTTAATTAATGCCTCTTTATCATGCCGGTAATGATTGCAGGCTCCTCTCTCTCTCTGTTCATCCCTGTTCATGACTAATAAGCCATTATAGTTTTTGCTTTCCCAAGCAGTCAATTAACATGGGCCGCTCTTCAAGAGCTGCCGCCCAGCATCTCAAATATGGATCCGTTTACCTGAGCAACAATCTGCTAGTGGAATCTCCTGCTTATCCAGACAAAATTATTTTTTTATTCTCTCCCTTTCTGTCTCGGATTCTACCAAAACAGAAACGATTCGGCCTTGCAGTGTTAATTTACCCAGGAGGCAACGCTGTGAATTAGAAACATCTTTTAATTCTCTTGCAAGAAAAGCCATCTGGCTGCTGTAGAAACGTAACGGTGGGAGCCTCCCTCGTACCCTCCTCCTAACCTCTCTCACCCCCCGTCCCGCTCTCACCCAGCACCCCCTCCAGTGCTGTAAAACGGAAGGCCATTAAAGTAATGTGTTCATCTACATAAAACTCAAATGGAATATGACGGATCATATTCACAGGCATGCCATTTATGCCTTCAATTAAAGCACTCATCGACTTAATTAAACATCCACTCCACTCAATCAGCTCGGCATACCTTACTGCCTCTGAACAATAACAACACCTATCATAAATCTGCAAAAGTAGGAAGATTTCTGTATCCAGGCTCAGAAATCAATCAGGGGAATCGCCTAATCTTATACAAACACCATTATGATTCATAAATTATGACAACTACCTTGTCATAATTTTATTTAATATTTTATTAGTTAATATATTGCACAATATTTCTGGCCTATTTTAATTTTTTTTCTGCTATATATATATTTTTGGTGAGACTTTAAAGACCAATTTTCACGATTAACTAGTTGCTTATTAGCATGCATATTACTAGCATATTGGCTGTTTATTAGTACTTATAAAGCACATATTGATGCCTTATTCTACATATTTTAGATCACTTAATGCTACCTAATACCTAAACTTAACAACTATTAATAAGTAGCAAATTAGGATTTTATTAAAATAAATGTCATAGTTAATAGTGAGAATTAGTTCCCAAACTAAAGAGTTTTTATTATTTTTATTGGCAATACTTTACAATAAAGTTTCATTTGTTAACAATTAACCACATTAGTTAACATGAACTAACAATAACGGTAACACTTTACTTAAAGCCTTTATGTCTAATGCATTATAAGAGTAGTTTTAATGCATTTATTATGCATTGTAATGCACCTTATAATGATCTTTACGATCTTAAGAATAATTATAACCACAGTTATAATACATTATAATACTAATCTATTCACTGTTACACCTGTAGAAAAAAAACGTGACAAACTAACCTTCAAATATAATAATGCATTTTAACTTTGGTTACAATTATAATTATTTATAATGGCTTTAAGTAAAGTGTTACCGAATAATCTTTTACAACATTTATTAATCTTACATAATGTCATTTTCAGCATTTACTAACATTATTAAAATCAAAAGCTGCATCTGTTAATTTTATTTAATGGATCTGATTTTTTTTTTTAAGAAAATTATTATTTTTTATTTTTTGCAGTAGGGTTCCATTATCACAGTATAGCTTTCCTGTGGCCGAACGGAGGCAGTGGAGGAGCGCGGGAGGGTGAGATGGAGGATAATGATGTGAGGTCAGGGAAGATGATGAAGGGATGAAAAAAATGAGTGCGACTAAGGATGAAAAAGAGGGTGAGCTGGTTGAGGGCAGTGGAGATGAATGGAGTTGGTCTATAAGGGACTATAAGGACTTTAAACCTCTTTTCCAGCCTGCTCTTGATGGTGACCTTGATCAACGGCCCCTCTGAGTTGTCGGCTCAACAAAAGAGCGGGATAACTCAACGGGATATAAAATGGAAAAGGAGTGGCACTCAGAAAATAAAAAAAGATCTGGATGCTCTATTTTATCTTATTCTGTGTTTTTTTTCTAAAGTAATTACTTTAACCCTGCACCATGACCTAGCCAGATAGAATCAGACCCTTGTGGTCCTGGCTGATGCAATCTGATAGGTCAAATTAATGGCCCAGGGGATACACACATTACATGCAAGGCTGGGTGATTCACTGGTTTAAAAGATACTGGTAGGAATTTGTCAACTGGTATACATTTGAGTATTGTGTCTGTTGTAATTGTGTAAAATGCTCCCTATGCAAACAAAAGCAAATGAAGAACAGCTTGCTAGAAATAAAAAAAAGTCTCTTTGGGTATTTAAATGAGCATCTGCTAAGCCCCACCCCTTAGATAATGTTACTATGCTCCGAGAAGCATGCATACTACGGTGAATCTCACAATTATATGCACAGGTCACAAGAAAAACAATAAGAAATTGTATTTTCCAGGAAGAAAATAGAGATTTTTAAAGAAGATCTTATTTATTTGCGATGCAAATTTTTACATGACAATTTTCCAAAAATGTCACAGGTCTAAATGTCTACTTTAGTCAACATAGATTAAAACATTTATGAATAATTATAGCAAGTCTCCTCATTTTTCTTATTTTTATTATTCTAAAAAAAAAAAAAAAAATTTTTTTTATTTTATTACAATATTATATATTTCTTACTCTTAAGATCTTACAGCATATATTTACTGAAAGTGGCTGTCTTCTTTAATCAACATAAATTAAATGCAAACATTTATTTACAATAACAATTCTCATTATTGCAATGGGGGGGAAAAAAAAAAAACCTGATTATGAAAACTCATGCATCATTTATATTTTAATCAACTGATACTGGACAGCATGTTGTTGTTGATCTGCCTTTAAGTTATGCTGTTTGGAGAAAAAACTAAAATCTTTTTATACAGTATTGCAGCTATAATAATCTAATGAGAACTGCCACTTAGAAAATTACAAAATTACAAAATAAATGTAAAATTTAAGTAGACAATGCTTACTGTCATACGAATAATGCAACGAAGTAAAAAAAAAAAAAAAGGATCTAAAACCAACTTTCTTTATGCAAATCAATTTCTTGTTTTAATCATTCTAGTCCAAAGGACATTTTTAGAATATTAACTCCATATTATCCCTAAATCCATGACATTAACTGATCATAGCCTTGACTATTGTTTAAATGTGTGTAACAGTACTAGTAATCAGAAACGTTCACAATCACACTTCTCAGGTTGTCAAAGCTCACATAAACAAACAGAAGTCAACTGATTGTGGTAATTAAATCAAGCATATGGCAGCCAGCTCAAATACAGCTGTGTGTGTTTGAGACGAGTGTGTGTGTGATCTCTGGGCAGTGCGATTCACACATTTCTAGAAGGTGTGGACTGAGTGTCAGTGAGACAGAAGTGTGAAAGCAACACTATGTCTGAAACTGGAGTAATCACACTCTCTAGACGAAATGCCTCGGCAAATATCCATCCGCTCACATCACCTGTTACACTAACCACAGTGTCATTCTGACGTCCAGAAAAGCTCTGAGGGCCTTTAGATCATGTAGAGTGAGACTTCATTAAAACATGACTAAACGTCTCAGGAGAGACACAGAGTTAATGATGAGAACCTACTCTAAAGTTGAATAATCCCTGCCAGTTGAATAGAATGTGACATTTTCCAGCATATACATACATACATTTTTTAATAATATATATATATATATATATATATATATATGAAAACAAAGCTGCAGTCTACATATAAAATACAGGTACATATACATATAAAAATAGAAAACGCCCATGAGGACACAGATTAACAGTATGACATGTCCCATACAGAAGCTAATTATTGAAGGATTATCAAAGCACAGGCATCAACATAAGACAATAAAGGTGATTATTCCAGTCACAAACACCATCGGTTTGGATAACTCCCTTCCTCAAGGCAAATATCACGCCAACCTTTCCCTCAGCCATTATAATGGCGTATAAAAGTCGGCCTATTTAAACAAAGCTATTTCTTCCTCATAAAAGCTAATCCTAAAAACTAATAAAGGTAAACCTTAAACCAATACACTGTCCAGCACTTCACAAATCACACTTAAGGGATGGTCAGCCTACTCTCTGAGAAAAAATAAATAAAAGTAAAAAAAAAATAAAATATTAGATAACATCAGATAACATTAAAAGAAAAAAAAAATTAAATAAAAATACAAACACATTATATAGTGTCAAAATTGAATGCAAAATCTGCATTTACATGTTTTCTACATACTGTAGCACGGTAAAAATCAGTTCCAAATGTCAGTAAAATAGGAACCGGCATAAATGTGGACTTTAATTCAAAACACTTTATTTTACACATGGGATCAGATGGTTCATTTACGGTCTTCTCATAGCGGGAACGTCCAGAAACAAAGCTGAGACCCATGTTTGATTACTGTCTTTTCTTTGTACAGGAGTTCAAGAGTGAATGCTGAACTGTGAAACTGACCTGGAAATCTTGTCGGTGCACGACATGGTGATGAGACGTTCTCCTTGAAGGACTCCATCCCATGTCTGCACAGGACCCGTGGACTTCACGGGCAGCGTGCCCTCCCCTGATTCAATCTTTGTCCGTAGGTGGCTGTGAAACTTCTTCACCAAGTGTCTGTTGCTGTGCACTGCGAAAAATCCAAAAGGTGTTGCAAATTTTTATTCAAAAATACACTTATAATAAAAATAAAAAACTCAACTTTTGTCTTAAAAGACACTCATGACTGTGTGTCAAAGTCTCTTAAAAGATCAAATAATTTGACTTTTTTTTTTTTTTCCTGACAAGGCAAAGATAGTTCAGATTGTAAAATATTGTGTGGTTCAATCCTCCAAAAATTTTTTATAAATACGAATTTATATGATACTCCGTCAATAAATTAATAATTTTTTTTCAACCTCCGCCTAAATATAATGCATTTTAAAATAATATTTACCTTGCTAAGGAATTTCTAAGATTTATATGGATTCAAACACTTGCCATATCTGTAAAAAATATGCATTAAATGTATTTTTTTCTCTAACGTGGTTAATCCATTAGGATTAAGGTATATAATTGAAAAATGTAATATATAATTGGACCCCCAATTTAATAGTCCAACCAAAAATAGTTAAACAGTTGACTAGTTCACCCAATTTAAATATATTTGGATAGAGGACATGTATTTTGGCCAGAAGCATTGGTGTGAAGTTAAAAAAATGTCTTAATGATGAATGTTTCTTACAAACACACAGCTTTTGGCTTCTCAAGACATTAACTGACGGACTGAAGTGGTGTGGATTATTGTGATGTTATTATCAGCTGTTTCGACTCTCATTCTGACGGCACCCATTCACTGAAGAGGATCCATTGGTGAGCAAGTGATGAAATGCTAAATTCTCCAAATCTAAAAACAAACTCATCTATTTCTTGGTTGGCTTGAGGCTGAGTACATTTTCAGCAAATTTTCAATGAACTAAATTCCTTTAAAGATATTAAAAAGCATCTAGAGGCCTTAAAATGATGAAAAGTTATAGTATAAAGCTAAGAAATCACATGATTTGTTTAACCATTATGGTTCTGTTTAAATAATCATTTATGAATGCATGACTTCGTACCAAATGATTTATATTTTCCACGTTAGCCTACAATGTTCTGTTAAAGTAAAAATAAATAAATGAATAATGATCATTTTTATTAAAAATGGAATAAGTTTAGATTAAGTTTTAAAACCCCCTGAAACCAAAGAACTTGTAGCATCTGGACACTTTAAAAAGTCTGAATTAGACACATGGAAGTGAGCAGCAGAGATGATACAGACAAGCAAAGAATCTTACAATCGGAGGTGATTTCATACGGCGAGTTGACGCGGCCGTCCCCGCAGGGCGACGTACTGATGTACATGTGGAAGAGGACGTTCTCTCGGAGTCTCAAACAGGAATCTTTGTGCCGTACGAAGATCGATTGCTCCCAGTCCTCTTTCCTTTTGCTTCAGAGTGATCACAGACCGCAGGCAGGAAGAGAGAACAGAAAAGGGAGACATGAGAAACAACCACGTCTGAAAGCGTTCGCCGCTCACATTCCCAGCTAATAATGGGCCGAAGACACAAAGGAGACAAATATTGGCCTTGCCGTGACCAAGGCTAGTTCCGTCACTGTCACATTCCCCTCTCGCACGCTCTTTCTCTCTCTGGCACACAATCTCAAATCATTACTCTGTCAGAACAAGGTGAATACAAATGGCTGAGACAACAGCGAGCTGTAATTCTTTAACCCAGATGATCTGTAGCTAGTCAGCTGCAGGGAGGACACGGCGTTTCCTGCAGAGCCGCCCCACTTTTACACATATCATCATAATTAGCATTAACGCCTCACTGTGACATCTTACAAAGGACATTTTGGAATAGTGCACGAGGTGAACTGTGCACGGGGAGCGCATTACATACGCAAACATCATCGTCGCTAATTGGCACCTAAGCTGTGCTAATTAGGCAAACGACCTGCGATGTCAAGGGTGGAGTCGCGCTGCTCCAGATCTGTCTACTGAGGAAGGTGCTGATGGCCGTCGTGGTATTTTATTTGCCGAACGTAATGACTTATCTTCCAAACTAGACTCCAGACTCAGCCAAACGGGCCCATTTAGCAGCAGATAATGCACTCTGGGAAGACGCATATGCAAATATGACATTACAGGAGGCTTTTCTATGCAGCAATCTGCTACATTGAGGAAGACATTTAGAGTCTTTGCTGCCGCACAATGATACCTCCAACACCAGACCAGACTCAAATGATAATGTGTTTTCTCTAAAAACGAAGAATTAACACTTTGGAACGTACATCCAAGTCCTTTGCTGGGTGCCAAATGTGCTTCTCTGAGAAAATGTGTTGTGTGCTTAAAGCTCTAAGGGAGTTTTTCAGGTTCAATATGTGTTAACCTCCTTTGACAACCTCTGTGACAGGCTGTTAATTAGCGCAGAAAATAATTTCAACTTGGAGTGAAAATTGATCAAATTGATATTGTAAACAAATATCTTGTTTACAATAATGCACTTACGATGGAAGTTTAGTGGGTGATTTGGTTCAAAAACATTTTTGTTATGCTGGAAGAAAATCTCTTCACATCTGATAGTGATCACTAAGTTAAGTGGTCTAAATGTATTTATGTATTTATTAGGGCTGTCAACACGTTAACGCAAATTCATTTTAACGGCGCTAATTTTATTAACGAGCTATTAACGCAGCGTGCATTTTCTGTTTGACCCGTGGCCTAACCCGTAGTTGGAGAAATGGAGATGCACAGTGTTGCCAACTTAGTGACTTTGCAGACCCCTTTAGCAGGGTTTAAATCACAGCACAGCTATTGTCATTATCTTATGTGTAATTGATTTCATCAGACGACGGCTCGATTATCAGGATTTTTGTGCAGATTAACATCTTGGAAGGGACAGCTGGTTATGTAGTCTTAATGGGTCGCGTTTCAGTCGCTATTTCATATTCATTCTGTTGTCTGACAACAGAAACAGTAAAATATATCAATGAAAACAGTTTTATTGAGAATTTAGTTGCATCAAAATACAGTATGTGGGCAGAGAGAGGCAAACAAATGTAATAATAAATAATAAATGTACATTTTGCATGTTCAGAAGAAGTGAGGTGCCCTGTAGTGTGAAAATGTAAACAGGCTTGTCTAAGTGAATTGCTCAGTGAAAATAAAGAGAAGTAATGGGAACCTGGAATTTCTTTTTTCACGTGTCTAATAGACATGAACAAGTTCTTTGAAAAACATCTATGACCTTTGAAACATGTCAAGTCTTCATGCTCTGCTGACTTTGGTTTCAATAATAATAAACATACATTTGTATAAAGCATCCATATTTGTCCATGCCCATGTTGATTAGAGTATTAAAAACTTGAAAAATATTAATTTAAGGTACATTTAGAACAAATAAAAATGTGTGAATAAGTTGCGATTAATCACGAGTTAACTCATGACAATCATGCGATTAATCACGATTAAATTTTTTAATCGATTGACAGCCCTAGTATTTATATCATCTGTGGAAGGCATAGGACCATAAAATGTTCGTCCAATCAGATCCCTCGGTCTGAGGCCTACGATAAGCTGTCCTCCCTGCCTGTTTACGCAGACATGATACCTCATCAACGTGTTCCATTACGCTATTGCAGACCAAACGAGAATGGAAGATGCTATTGTAATATTATGCGCTTTGTACTGTAATGTTTTCTCACCCAATGAGACACACTTTATATGTCGCAATGTGACTTTATATCACACTGCAACTTCATATCATTTCCCAATCATGATTTGGTTTGACTAATTGCAACACTGTGTGTCTTTATATCTTACAATGTGACTTTGTTTCTTTTTACACATTATTTTTTTTACTCTGAAATGGTAACAGGCTTCCATTACACAATATCAAAAGTATATGATATACGTACTGTATATCAACGAGGCTTAAACATTGTAAGTGTTTATATAGCTTCATGAAAAGTCAGTAAACCACAACTTTTGCTTCCCTTCTGAAAAAAGGACACTACAGCATACTTTTTAAAAGAGTACTTATTACAGAAATAATACTTAAGTGTGAACTGAACGTCTTTATGTACGCCTTTATTATATACGTCTTTCGTATCACTTCTATTGTCTTTGAAATATGGCTAAAATGTACAGTGAATGTACTAAGCATTTATAGTAAACTAAAATATAATACTTTGTAAATCATGTATTTAAAACATAATGATTTAAAATGTACTTTAAAGTAAAACTTTTAATTTGACATTATTACAAAGTGCACTTTTAAAAAAAGTGTACAAGTTTGGTAAGAAATTAAAGGTAACACTTTATTTTAAGGTGTCCTTGTGACACGTTATATGTACTTACTATTATAATAACAATTAATTATGCATAATTACATGCAAGTAACTCTAAGACAAATCATAATCCAAAACCTAACCACATAGTAAGTACATGTAGGTAATTTACATTACTCACTAATTAAATGTATAATTACACTGTAACAAGAACACAAAATAAAGTGTAACCAAATTAACTACTTAAGTGTCCGTTTGTTTCATTAATATTATATATTATCTGCAATTAGTTATTTTTAAAAAATATACTTTGAAGATTTTAAGTACACTACAAGTGCACATTCAATACAGTTAAACACACTTCTTTTTCACAAGGGTTGACAAAGCGGTTTTAAAGCTGTTTCATAGACACTGTTTACTGTGCTCATCTACCCAGAAATAGTAGTTTCATCTCAGAAGACAATAAATACATCTTTACAGCTCAGATAACACTCATTTTTTTGTGCAGACAAAAATAAGTGCTTTAACAAAAATACACACTGCATATTTCTACATGACTTCCAAAGAAAGTGCATTAACATAAATTAGATTTCACTTCTTTTTACAAAACCGATAGACAAGTTGAAGTCATTTTCTGTGGTATTTGAACATGGTTCACATAGTTACAGAGTTTAACTTGTTTTGAACCCGGAATATCCCTTTAATGTTTTAGGGAAACTTAATGCATATCATAATAAATCACTTCATTTGTGCATACATCATGCTGAGAATCTAGCATGCAGTTATTTTTCATTCCTCATGTCGTTTTTAAAGCTGTTTCTATTTTGCATCATAACATCGCAATTTGCTCAGTGAAGTTACTGCATTGTGTGTGTGTGTGTGCACGTAAGTTTGGGTTTATTCATCTTACATTGGGTACAAGTTTGTCTTCAGAAGTTAGCTAAATTTGACAAACCCTCCCACTGGGAGCGTCCTCACACGGTAAAATGACTCATGAATAAAATAAGTGTTTTCTTTCCAGCATAGGGGTAGGGTTTGGGTTAGCGCTCATAATTATAAGCTTTATGTATAAATAATAAAATGTAAATGTGTGTCATTTACCTGAGGTGTAACTCTAGTTGGGAATACAGGAACCGCAGCAGGGCTCGTCTGGTGGTGATTTCAGCGTGACAGTCGTTGACCACCAGGCCCTGGTCACTGATATACTCTCCGTTAATGCATTTAGTGCCAGTCGATAGCGCCACCACTTGGGCCTGTCTCAGATCCAGACCTGATGAGCACAAACACACAAGCACATCTAGTCAACATGTAACAGCTTCATAATATTGGATCCGACAGCAAGCATACTGCGAATAAAGGCCCGTTTACACCAAGAACGATAGATAACTACAGCGATAATTATGTTGCCGTCCACACCAATGGGTGATAATGTTCTGGTCATTACATGTGCACACTGCTGTTTTGTTATCTGACACTTTGAATGCTTGAGCTAGCTAATGCAGAATTCTGATTGGCTGTCAATGTTTTTATCGTTCATCAGCTATAAAAAAATTATTCTGAAAGTGATTCCATCTATATCATTCCTCTGCATTATATTTGTGTTATAGAGTTATAGCTGTAGTGTAGACTTTGGGAATTATTTATTATTTATCATTATCATCTTTGATGTGAACAGGCCTTGTCAAGTGTTGTCAAGTGAATAGGCATCGGCCAATCATAACAAAGGTCATTTACATTTATATGCCTTAAAGGTACACTGTAAAAACAAAAATAAATAA